>JBBPUI010000123.1:0-36791 GCA_038094615.1 Heimioporus aff. retisporus | reverse complement strand
CATGACGGGGGGGATGAGGAGTAGGAGTAGTTGGAGTTGGAGAAGGGGGGTGGGTGTGTTTCTGATAGAGGCGATCAGATTGATCGGATTTCAGAGGGATGGACAGCTCACGAGAGGTCCAGTTGATGGTGGGGTTAACTTCCTTAAGCCAAGGGAGTCCAAGGATGACGTTCTCTTTTCCACAATTGAGGACGTAGAAGGTGACCTGGTGGGCCATGGATCCAATGCGGACAAAGAGAGAGGTAGTGAAACGTATCTGACCATTCTTGTTGGCTGATTGGTCAATGTTGTTAACAGTGATGGGGGTAGCAAGTTTGGTTTTGGGGAGTTTGTGTTTTCGGACAAAGTCCCAGTCAATGCATGAGATTTGTGCTCCTGAATTGATCAGGGCACAGGTTCCAACGGCTTTCAAGTGTGAGGGTTCGACGATATGGACAGGGATTTGCATGGATTGTTTGGTTATCAACAATACAAGTACAGACACACAAGAAAAGGAGGGTCATTGCGTTGGGGTACACCCTCCATCTAAAAATCCTCACCTGGAATGGCGAAGGAGATCTGAGCCACAGTTTCTTCATCATCATCGTCCTCAACTTCTCTCAGTTGGGGAACTTCCTCGACTTTCCTAACCTTCTTTTCCAGAGTCTTCTTCAGCTTCGAGTTGTTGGAGCCTGGGCATTCATTGGAGAGATGGCCAGGTTTTCAGCATTGGAAGCAATGTCCCTCTGCAATACATCAGTGACGTTCTTCTGGGCTGAGTTTTCCGAGTTTGATGGCATTGACGTCCATAGCGTCGGGGTCCTTTGAGGGGCAGGAGGAAGAGGTTAATGAGTGATAGGTGGAGGAGCTGGACTTGTTCCTTTTGGCGATATCCTCGGCCTTTCCCCATTGGGTGAGGAAGTGAATGGCCTTGGAGTACCATTCGTCGATCTTGGTGGGGATGGTGTCCATGGACATAATAAGATGCATGAGATGGATGGGGAGGGCAGTGGAGAAGTATCCAATGAGGACGTTGTAAAGATAGTTTGTTGCCTAAGGATGTTGGCAGCATGATAGGGGTGCGATGGGTTCGTCCCTAAAGAGGTTCTGAAGGGAGGAGATACAGAGGAGGTAGGAAGGAGAGGCGTTCCCAGTAAGAGAAAGGTGTTCTGGGTGCGTCCAGAATGATCCGCTCAAAAGCGGATAAATCGGAAGAAGCAGAGGAGGCGGGGATGATGGTGATGGCGATGGCGAGGCGTTACGAAGTACAGAATACAAAGTACAAGGCGATAGACGTAGGCGGGGACGATTTCCGAGCGAGCGATGCGAGATGATCAAGTCCAAGTTAGATAGATTGTTTGAAACACTAACAACAATCCTTTATAGTCCGGGCATACCCAAGACTTAAGATCGAAGCAGTGTAAGGAAAGGTATAGGAAAGGTTAGATAAAGCATAGGAACATGTAGGAGGGCATACGAATGAGTAGGAATGAAATCCAAAACCATGTCAACAAGTCCGACGAAAAGCGGAAGCGGAAGTCAATGCGGATATGTGCGGAATAGCGCGGGAGAATAGCGGAAGAATGCGGAACGTACTCGACAACGAAGAGCAAAGTGGGGTGTAGGATAGGCATCCTAGGGAGCAGTCACTGGCGTAAGGATAACCAGATACGAACCTAGGGAACTGTAGTTCCCTACAGCACTCGTGTAATCCATGTTGGCAATATAGTCTTAGCCATATCCTTCCACACTTCTGACAGAACCGTGTGGTTTAATATGACCTCCATGGGAGCGTTTTCGCAAGCGTCAGCATGATCTATCACTGGTCGGGGAAAAACCTTTGGGCATCGTATCTCTGCTCCTGGGTTATTTTGGTACTGACATGAAGAGTCAGCACGCACATGAGCAGTTAGTCAGAATCACGCACCCATTGAATAATGGCATTTGCATAGTCAATCTTTCCTGCTGCCTGGTCTTTCTTTGTCAACCTCCGTAGCGGGTTCACATCAATGACCGTTGAGTTGGGAGTGATATTATTAGCATGAGCAAGTGATACGATATACCCGCGCCTTAGATGGGTCAGATTTTGGACCGAGCCAAGCCTGATAGCCTCGATTCCGGAATTGAATTCACCCTGCTGTTGTTCCGGCGTGTGGGGTTGAATTTTAGATTGCACTGTAGACGATGAACTCGTGCTCATGCCAAATACATTATGGCAATGATGCTGAAGATCTCCAGCAAACAGATTGTGCATGGCATCGACGACGGTGAACCGGGTGGGATTCCAGTATGGTAGGCGCAGAAGTTCTGACCATCTTATCCCATACTGCTTGTAAATCTGTGCTCGGACAGACTCCGTTGGTGCGTCTCTCCACATTCTTGCGATGGCGAGATGTTCTGTCCATGAATGCCGTCGCCAAGAGGAGGTGTCCGTATCACTGATCTGCTTGTGGGTTTGCAGACAGAAGGAACAAAATTTCCCTTCATAGAGACCTAGACCAGCAAAGCCAGCAGATTTGCGCGCAGCTGGTAGATCACAGATTAAGGGAATGACTGCACAACGAACCAAACAACCGAAGGCATGTTTCACGGTTTGGGTGATCTGAAGGCCAGGTGACCATGCTTGCAGAAGATCATCGACAAGAACCCGAAGAATTTGGTTGATGTGGTCCTCAGATGGTTCCTTTGGGCCAGGGATAATACCGACCAGATAAACGTTTTCCATGCGAAACCAGAGATGAATCGGGAGATTGTAACAGATCATGTATATTGCGCCAACTGATACTTTCTTGCCACTTTGTTTGTTGCCAAACGGATTGAACCAATCAATAAACAGGCCGAAAGCAAGACGAAGTTCCATATTTGGATTGACATCGAAGAAAGGGCAACCATCAGGACCTCTGAATTCCCTGAAAACCAACCCGTCCCAGATATCTTCCATGGCAGGGGGTGAAACTGGTGCTTCCAAACTTGTCTGTAAAGATCGCATGATATCATCTTGTGAAAGTAGCCGTGCGATCCAGGATGAGAAGGGCTGGAACCAGTACTGTTTAGATGGCTTTCAAGCACCGTTCAGAGGGAAAAGGGGTTTGTTGCAAGGGTCACTAGATGGCATTGCCCGATAGGTGCAAGTCGAGGGAATGTGTTCATAGGATTTTTCACCTTCTGGGAAGGGGCCATACAGGCAGAAACACCCCATGCAGCATATGTATCCATGTAGCATAGGGTCGACATTAAAAGCCTGGAGAGCGGTCCGTATGTCGATGGGCCAGTCTGCCATAAGCACTGATATCTCTTTCTTCGTGCCTACAACAGATCCACCGAAACTCACACGCATGATTTCGTCAGTCACATTCATCGACGTCGAGGTAACAATGAGCTGTAGCATCACCAAGAGGAAATTGGATTGATTTCTTGAGAGACCACCTATGACGTGGAGTATGCATGCTGTAAGCATGCCCAAAAGGAGGTACTGAGGGATGTGTTGGAGTGAATCAAATCTGTGGTAAAGATGAGCTAGGGATCCATCATGCAAATGAAGTACATAGATATTGAAAATGCTTACCTGTCCTGACGATTTCCAGTAGGAACACCCGCTCCCTGGATCTGACTGGCATATTCTGGGCTTTTTGATGTGACCACTCACATTCAACTGCACGATCCAGATAAGATAAATGGGCCTGTATTTCTGAAACCAGATCCATCTTGTCATGAGCAACAGATGTATCTTTGCCGGCTGATATATTGTTGACGAGCTCCAGAACTTTCATGGTGGTTTGTTGGTGGAGCACAAAAGATTGCGACTTTCTTGTATCAAGCTTGCTGGGAGTCGTCCCAGCATTCTCCAAAGGGGGTGGGTCGAAGACTAGTCCAGATAGGATGCCAGAAAATTTCACGACGATTGATTCAAAAAGGGTCCGATACTGACGTAGTTCTTGCAAACCTGATGAGTAGTTTTGGGTACAAGATTCACTAAAAGATGTCGTACACTTGGCGTATGACTCACCATTATAAGAATGATCCGTACCAGTGGCTCCCGTGGACATCGATCCCGACATTTGAGATGCTGTTTTGAGAATATAAAATAGTTCTAGATGAATTGTTCTCGTACATACTCGTAGAGGCACCGGGTATATCACAAGTGTCATTATCAGAATGATCTATACCAGCGGCAGATATAGATTCTGACATTTGAGATGCTGTTCGAAATTGTGAATTGTTGTTAAGGCGCTTTCTTGGTACATACCAGTAGAGGCGCCAGGCGCATTGCAGGCATGGTTCAGGGGTAGATTTTGCGCCTCGCTGTAGGAGACCCTCGAGACAACGACAGGGTCTTGCGAAGTGTTTCGGGAAGATTCTGTAACTGCTAATAGAAAACTGGGATCCATAGTGTGCGCCCGGGCTGAATGCCAAATCTTATCATTGCGTTGATGCTGGTGATAGGTCGATGGTGCTAGTAGCCGACCATCCATTGGCTCATGGGTTGAAGGGTCAGGGTCATTGCTAGTATTGCATTGATATACTTCACAAGTGCAGCGCCTTCTTGCACTGGGCCGAGAGCTTCTGGACATTGATCAGTTGAGATGGACAATCAATTGGTATGATATCGCTTCATATCAAGGCCACCAAATCAAGCGAATGAGGCACAGCCTTGTGCACTCGGGAAGTGCCAACTGAGTGTCGGCGTACACCAAAGAGGGCATGCCCAGTCCGCAACGGCAAGCTCACAAATATCACTGGTGGGGTGAACATTGGGCATGTCGCTTGGACGATATGATATTTTTTTTGTCATTTATTGACTTTTATAATTCTCCTGTATAATCAGCTTACATCGTAACAAAGGTCTATTCTCGTCTTGGATCGAACGACCGCCCTCGCACTCCCAGGGCAACTTTCTCCAATCAGCTTCTCGGTTGCCAACATCTCTGTCTGACAAGACATGTCCGCACACACCTTTACCCTTGGAGATCCGATATCATGGCTGCACGTGTAGGTACACGTGCCAACGCTCCGTTGTCGTTGCTCAGCTCCTCTGCACCTAGGGGTCTTAGGCTTCAAACGTATCCATACGTACGGGCCAGGTACAGCTAGCGAGCACACTTCTTGGGATGGTCGGCAAACAGGTAAACATGGGCAAGGCCGAAGCATGTGCGACCAGTTTGTTGGCCTATGCTAGCGTGATATCAACCGGCCCAACGTCAATCGCAGCTGTGGGACATGCACAAACATCAGGGTAGATTCCCGGTATGACTTGGACAACTGACTGGATTTGATCCGTTCGGCTAATCGCCGTTGTCGGTGTGCACGATGGGCAGCCAGCCTTTCCTCAGAATCCAAACGGCTCGTGCCTGCGAGTAGCCTTCCCAGTCGCACGTCACGCGATGGGGTATGTCTTGCACGCTGGATCTGGGCAAAGGAGCATAATTTTGCTACAGGCGGCTCTAGGACGGGTCCAGGTCCAGGTGGATTCGAGGACGAGATACGAAGGGTGCATGAAAAAGCAATGGGTAGCATCTGGCGGTGTTCTGCTACGCAGAGAAAAGGACTGAGTGACGACAGAGAGACCTTGCCAGAAAGGTTATAATTCAGCTTTAGACTTAACTTTTTCAAAAGCACCATGATGGAGATAATACTTGAATGCGGTCGCTAATGTTCCTTTAACGTGTTGTTTATCGTTATTGATTTGGTGTTACAGGGGCTGGGTAACGACAGGCGAGAGACCTTGCAAGCAAGGTAACCCCGTCAAACGACAGCTAGTAGTATGGTACGCTATGGGCTACAGTGGTCATTAGAAGGACACAAAGGGCCCATAAACTCGATCTCATTCCTTGACAGCAATTTTCTGGCAAGCGGAGGTATGTACACAATTCTTGCTCAGCACAAAGTACTCAGAATTTCATTCAGCTGATGACGGTCATGTCATTGTCTGGTCACTCAAAGACGGCAAAGTCATTCAGCATTTACGACCTAAGCAAGGTCCCGTAGTCTCAGTTAAATGGCTCGCTCGTGCTCTGAATAGTCCCCATTCACGACAAGTCACCTACCTCATGTCTGCCGGTGCCAATGGAACAGTTGTCCTCTGGCGTTTTAACCCTATCGCTGTGAGTAGTAATTACATTCCATTCGTATTAATGTCCCTTAACATGATAATCATGAACCAGGTGTTATTTGAGTGGATCCACATGGAGACTGTGTTTGATTCCGCTATAGAACATCTTGCAGTTGACAATGCCCAGCATTTTTTGGCTGTAACCACATTAGGCCGACTTGCAGTATACGAAGTCTTTCTTGAAAAATCAGGTATGTTGGTTGATCCTTCTCTCCTCGAAATCTACATCTATTTTCAGAACCGCTACGAAGTATCAGGGTGGAACCTCCCTCCATAGAACCTCGCCTACCCGCATTGCCAATATCATTGCATTTCTTTGACCGGGGGCAGTCTTTGATGGTAGCTTTCCTCGATTCACGTGAGATGTGAGTAGTTGTGATCTAGTTACATTGTCCACATTCAAACTATCTCTAGTATCACTTGGAATTTAACGCCATGGCATCAAATGTGGAAGCAAAAACTCAGAACCCATATGTACATTGATATACCGCTCTGTTATCTTTTTTCTTGTTCATTTTCGGTGCAGAGGTAATAGTGCCTATCATGAGAGCAATCGGACTCTCCTCATTTGGAATCTTGTTGATGGTGTTGATGTCTACAAACTGATGGACACGGACCGCAGTACACCCCAGCTGATACATATTCAGCATCTTCATGTGCAAATCCGAAGGAATCGGATTAGCCAGGTACTGTTCGACTTTGACGGAACAACTGTGATCGCAGGCAGTGACAATGGTCAAGTACTGACATGGGATCTGGAAATGGCCAAGCTTTTACAGCCTCTTCCACATGGACAAGGTCAATTGCTGTGTCGTTATATTATACTGCTGATACATAAGGTAATTTCCAGAGCTCGAAGCTGTCCAAGCCGTGGCAGTGAGTTTGATTTAAAGAATGGTACCACGATCTACTGAGTTGGGTATCATATCATAGTACCATTCATCTCAGCGCGACAAACACCGCATAGCGAGCGGGTCATCTGAACCTGGTGGAAAACATCCTGCCATTTGTGTTTGGTCGTCGGACTCAGAGGTATGTAGGTCTGCTGTGGTTTTCAGTGATAATCTTTCTAATTGCCTGGGATGTATAGGCTTCACGTTTGACTGACACTGTGACCGATACTTCATATCAACGACCAAACCTTCCATTCACGTTTCCACTTGCAGTTTTATCCATATTTGTACTGGTAGCTACTGCTTACTTCAGATTAGTGTAAAGCCTAAGTAGGACGCATTACTCCATTCTGATAATTTTCTGACATGGATTATTGTCACTACCTACCTCCGATAACCCTCAGGAGAATATTTGAGAAGGACCAGAGTCCAAGTCCATCAGAAATTGAAATAACGCCTCGACGTGTCTTTGATTCTGATGGGCAATATTCAGCTGAAGATCAGTCTATCGCATTCTCACAGAGTACGTTCTTCATTAGCTCTGTCAATGACTCAACTGGGTATGCCTTTCAGTCGCTGCCAGTGATGCCAACTCCTTTCAACCTCACATCGCATTTAGTTCCACACAAAAGACCACAAAGGTGGGTGCTGGAGGTAATGCTCTTATTCCTCCCCCACGAGGGCCACTTTCCAAGCCAAATGGAGGTGGATATGCATTGCACGAGGTTTTAGCTTGGGATGAAGAATTCTACCGATCAATGCAGGTAAGTTTATGATCGCTACAATCTACAATGCTCGTCTTTGTCTGAATGCCTGTGCAGATCAGTCTGCATGCCGTGTGTGAGAAGCATCTTGATACTTCCCGCCCATTACACAATCAAACTCCAGAAGCGCTTATGGAATACTACCAAGCGGTAAGCTCACTTCGTTTCTTCTTCACCCGCTCAACACTCGCATCACAGGCTACAGCCCAGTATCCCATTCTCAATGGTTATCAGCACTTGTGGCCAGCTAGAGACTTCGCAAAAATGTATCTTAAAAACAAGGTAGGACAGGACAGAGCAAGGGTGAAAGCTAGGAAACTGTAGCATACAAAAACCCATTTTCTGACTTAGATGACGATGTGCCAGCAGGTGCATGCAGGGTGGACGCGCTTAATTGAGTACCTGTTTCATCTGTGCAAAAATAGTTAAATGGTTGGCAGTGGTGAGTACCGAGTATTAATGAATTACAGCCTCAGTGATATGCGACATCATTTCCATCTCGACCTCCGGTGGCCGATTATGGGAGATTTGTTACTTATGGTTCCAACATGCTTGGTGTTCAAGTTCAAGTTCTTGCCACCGAATAACCATGAAACTATAATCGCCCCATAACTGCCCAATCTCAGTGTATTTGCTAATATCGTTAGGCTACTGCCAACTTATCGTGACTAGGCGATGTCTAACTGAATTAAGCGAGCCTGCAGCTCTCTACCACGCTGATTTAGTCAATATTGCTGTTTTAAACTTATCCGTAAGCTACCGCCTAACTATTATGCACAACTGAAACCGCCTATGGCTCGTGCTACACATCTGCTATCATGCTTATATGCGAATCGGCAGAATCTGTCGATGACTGATTGAGGGGAGGCTGGGACCCACTGGCAGGGGAAATGCCTGAGGGTTGTGTAGACGGGCTGGACGATAACTGACCGGATGACGGCCGAATGGATGAAGAATGTGAAGAACTTGCTTCTAAAGACCCAAAGTCGTAGTCACCATCAACCACCTGTAACCTTTTCCGAAGGTGTGAGGGTATCTGTACAAGCCAATCCGCATTATAACAGTTTCTGGGAAGCCCTACCGGAGCCGGCGCATCGTCATTGAACTTCGTTGAGTGAGGATGGCTTCGTGCAAGGCCACCAGCCTTCTTCCGGGTGCCCATGGGAAGCGAAAGAATTTGGTCGGCGGCAATATCTGCTTGCCACATTAACGCTGCTAGCTTGTCACTTCGCCACCTTGGATACACTCTCGGATAGTTGACAGTGCGCCGAGACCCACCCTCCGATTCGTCCGAGCTGACGGCCTGTGTGCCAAGATACTGTACCAGCGGGATGTGATGGGAAAGCCTCGGGTGGTTCACCATGGCATCGAGTCGTACTTTGAGAAGCTGAGGGGTAGCTAGATCAGATTTAGTTGGCAGGATAGAAATTACCGCTTACTCGAGCTTTTCGAGATCCCCGAGATGACTTTTGGAGTCGGAGGTCATTACGCTCTTTAGCTTTTTGTGGATTCTCCTTGGGCTCTACAACAACCTGTCTATAGCGCGTTTTGATATAGCTCATGTGCGATTGGAACGCTTGGGTGACGACATGAGTCCTACGATACCGGAGAGGAATATTTGCGTCCGAATACCAGCCGTGGTTATTGACTTTGTCGAGAAAGTCGTCTGCAAAGATTAGCGAAACAGTCTTGTTGAATGGCGAGTCGCAGCTGCCTAAGCAGTTGATCCTGAAGGATGTGGCCGTGACTTCAATCGCTCCTGGCTCATCCAACTCGAAGGCCTGAACTTCTTCTTCTGTCAGCGTGCACTTGATGGCACCGAGATACTTGTAATCAGTAATACGGAGCAATTTCAAGCTGTGGGTACGTATGCAAGCCTAACAACAAGTTAATCCATGCACACCCAAGTATATCACGACGTACCATGAAGCTCTTGTGTTCCTCTTCATCCCGCGGGTTTGCTGTCGTAGAACTGGAAGGAATGAAATACTTCCGTTTTTTGGGTCGTCTACCTTGCTTGATGGGGGGGAAGCCGAGCTGTTCCGAATGACTGCAAGCTGTCTGATCGTTTGGTCTAGCTGCTAGCGTAGTCTTCAGTTCCTGTATCGACTTTAGAAGTACATCCTGCGACGCTGCTTGAGAACGTTGGATCGACGTAAGAAGATGATCCATCCCTTGAGAGAAATGCGATATCATGTAGTTGAGACTACCGGCGGATACGGCTTCAGCGTCAGTATTCACGCGAGAAGGGCCAGCAGGATTATTTTCAGGAGAAGACGAGGAAGGTGGTTCCCGAGGATTGGTTGGCGTCTGACTACCTGTGTCATCTGTCCCTGGCCAAGGTGGGAACATGGTAAAATCAAACTAAAGATAAAAATAAGTAAAATCACAGATTATCACGGATCGACAGGAAATACTTACCTGTGGTGACGCTGGTCGTTCTCGTGGCATAGGGTCGGTAGAGTTAGTGTTGTTTGCCCTGTGTTTCCCTTTGTCCCTGCGCATGCCAGGCGCTCGCCTAGTGGCCAAGCTCGCCATAGATGGCTCCAGGCCATCAGTCCGGGACTACAGACTTTGAAAAAGAAAACCAGCCAAGAAGTGATGTAGACCTTACAGTTGCAAACACGTATGAAGTAGTAGATTCCCTTCTCGCTGAGGGCCTCGGTGTGGATTCGCG
Organism: Heimioporus aff. retisporus; assembly: GCA_038094615.1. NCBI lineage: Eukaryota > Fungi > Basidiomycota > Agaricomycetes > Boletales > Boletaceae > Heimioporus > Heimioporus aff. retisporus. The sequence continues at coordinate 26,369 of JBBPUI010000123.1, read as the reverse complement.
TGACTGTTCCAAACCCCAGCGTTCGGATGATTCATGCCCTGAGGATGACTCTGAGCCATCTTGGTTGCTTGAGAATGCTGCTCTTATTGCGCCCTGGAACATGATTAGAAAGCTTGATCACTTTTATGGAGGCGCACCTACTATTCCACCATGCAAGTAAGCATTTACGGTGTTCAAGAGGTTGGCTTGAGATTGATATGCAGCAGCCTCCTCCTCGGGTGTGAGATCGGCCGGCATCTGTACCTGGGGTTGAGTAGGGGGACGCGTCGAAACCATGGGCCTCTGGATCTGGGGGGCGACTGAATTACATCCATGTCGAGTAGACTTCAAATTATGGTGGCCGTCCTCCCAATCGCGTCCCGCTCGTCGTTTGGAAACGGGAGGTGCTGATATCAGAGGACCTGAAACCGCTGACTCAGATGAAGACGTCGCCGGTGTCATTGGCAATGTGCGGTCCAGGGGCAGGGCCGTGTGTGGGTTTGTTGGAAGCAGAGCATCTGGAGCCGGTAGAGATGCAGCAGCCTGAGGTGTGGGTGTGACAGCCTGAGAGGCAGGTGCGATAGCCTGAGGGGCGGGCGTGATAGCCTGAGGGGTGGGTGCGACAGCCTGAGGAGCAAGCACAGTAACCCGAGGTAGGGGTGACTCTGATCCGGGATCCGTGGGCTCGGGATCCATGGGTGACGGTGAGAGGTAAGGGGGCTTCTTGGTCGAGCAACATTTCTTTTGAACGCCTAAGGAGAAAGACAAAGGGCAGGAAGCAGGATAAATCAGGACGCACCACTGTCAACGAATGGTAACCATTGGTGTCGCTCGGGTGATGGTGTTCACAAAGGTTCTTTCACAGTGACATAGTTTGTCCGTACTCCGATGATCGAGGTCGATCTAGGACATCATTTGCCAGCTGGCCACTCTGCGACATCGTGAGGGGACACAGTGAGTTACCCGGTGCTCACAAATCCTTTCAGATGTCAATCAATGTGAAGAGGTGAAAGTGGTACGTGTACAGGGACTACGTCATGCCTTGCCATGCGGGCCATCCTTTGTCTCCAGTTCATTAAATATCAGATGAGTTCGTCCGCAAATCTATCGTGATTTCACTTTATCGTCGAGTCGCACCATGCCCCCCTCTCGCCGTGTCAACCCTCATCGCCAGTGCAAAACATCACCATCGCGCAATCATCAGCATCACATCCACCCTCCTTTCCCTACTGCCTCCCCCTCTTCAGGATCCGACGTCGTGCAAGAAAGAGAACATACTACCCATGTAAGTCATTCATCCAATTCTTGTCCTGACGACCAACTTATCTCTCAACAGGCGGTGGTGCGAATCATGGAGTTTCTAGAGCAAGAACTGAAGGCGGCACGACAAGTAGGTCTTGATGTCAACTAGTACTAAGCTAACGTCCTTCAAGGAAGTTCTTGCATTGAGGCACGAAAACCGCAGAGTTGAGGATAGCCTGAAGATATTGCGCGCCACAGTCGAAAATGTATGTCTTACTTGCGCCTCCTGTCCGCTCTCACACTTTCTTAACGTTGCAGTTTACAACAACCTGTGGTGCTGTAACTCAATGTTCAGTATGCCGTCTGCCCTGCGATCGACCCTTCATGTATGTGCTTTTCGTCGATTTGAGACCCTGATTCTCACTATTCGGTGTCTCAGTCTTCGTGAATGTGGTCACATGTTCTGCTACGCATGTCTCAAACGCTGGTTTCACACTAATCTTGAGAAGCAGGTCCGGAACTACGGCGACAGGATCCCGGAGCATCTGAGGCATGCACCATACACTGTAGAGAGCATCGCAGAGCTCTTTGAGAACAAGTACATTTTTATTCCGTTGTACAATTGCCCCATGTGTCGTGCCGTGGTGGAGGACCGGCCCATGGAGGTATTTGCGCTTAGAGAGCTTGTCGAGGCTGCCACCATCTCATTTGGTCTGCCTACTAGTCAGCCGACAGTTGTTCTTAACAACGTAGATATCTGGGCAGATGCATTCGAGCGCAAGGAAGAGTCCATAAACTAAACTACCTTCTACTAATACTACTAGGCAGTAGAACTCGTTTACATCGGAATATATATTCTGTTAAAGAGGCGGTCATGAAACTATCTCAGATTACTGCATGACATTTGTGAACACCGAGGCATTGGAAGTGATAGCCGTGAGTATCACTGGACATACTTGAAGCACAGCAATGGACAGGAAGTTAATGACACAGGACACCATCACTTGCTGACTAGATTGCGATTGCCCTTCCCTTTCAATGCAATTCCTTTGTTGGAACCCACAATCGTTGTCATTGTCGCATCATGGCATAAAAGCGCCATCACTCGGACACCTCTTCAGCTCGCCTCCCTTCAATTAGTCTCAATTGTCACAGTGCAAGTGGGCAAAGGCCATGAAAGCCCACAACACCGTTGCCTCCCGTGTCAGATGCTCCAGGGAAGCTTGGATGCCCTATCGGCCACAGCGAAGGGCAGAGAGCGACGTATGTGGCTCATCAGTATCAACTCGTCCCTTGCACTGATTTATGCACCACTATTTTAGGTGATACCCATCTATCGCCAAAGTTTTCCTCGCTTTCGGCACGCTACTACTACTGCGGTCATGGCTACCAAGGACGAGCTCTTAGATGCTGATGTGAGTCCCGACTTCAAATAAACACCTTTATGATAAAAACTTTCGTCAGTCCATCCCCATTCATCGCCAACTCTTCCCTTTACTGGGAAGTGTCGTACTAGATGGAAGTGTCGATGGACCACCACAGATACTTACACCCAGAATAGTCACCTTACCACCTCAAGCTGAAAGGTGTGTACTCAGGCTCAAGTTTCATTTGGTAGTGAGTCCCAGAACCTCGGCTGATGCCCATTTGAAGGACTTCAACTACGACCACTACTTCGACAGTGGAAGAAGCGATATAAGTGTACTACACGGAAATGTGACGCACGCAAAAGTAAAACTGACAGTATACAGGCCCAAGTCCCAAGAAACTTGTGATCTTGACATTACACCGGAACATCAGGAGCACAAGATTCGGAACACCAAAATATCAATGGCATGTTATTGCTCACGGCACGGACAGCCGTTATCCAAACCACCCTCCTGTCCTCACGCAAAGACTGGCGACTTGTATGCGCATCACTACGGGGACGATAAGGTTCAAATCTGGTTATGGGAAGGACAGGAATGGTTGAGTAAGATTAGTGATGGCCATTGTCACCTGACTCTTTCTGACTACAGACTTTACGTGAATAATTCTAATGAGCCCACATGGGTCACCAAGAAAACTAGATCTACTTATAAAGGTAGGATATGTAGCAAGGCAAAATTACCATCTACGGCCTCTAATACTGTAGTGTAGGTTATGTTTATTAAATGTACTTAACCCCATTTTTGTTCGAAGTTGCACCGGGTGATTGGTTCGGACTAGGAATTATCGACTGAAGTTGAACTACAACCGTGACATGCAGGCAAATCCAGAAGGCACCACATTTTTTCAAGAACGGGCATTGGAAGGCCATACTGAGTCAATTACGGCGCTTGCCTTCTCCCCGACTGGTCACCTCCTTGCCAGCAGTAGTGAGGATTGTAGTGTAATCTTATGGGTGCCACTCACTGGCGCCATGAAACATCGATTCCTTTTCCAAAGTGCGGTGGTCAGTCTAGCCTGGGGTTCACAGTCCCGATTGTATGTGGGCTGTTTGGATGGCACCCTTGCTGTCATTGAGAACTTTCAAGTGAGTTTCATGACAACTCCTATGAATACCTATGGGAACATGCGCCCTAATCTTGTTCTAGGATGCAAGGCCTACCAATGCGGTCCTTACAGGAATGAAGGCTGCAATCCTGGCAATTGCAAGTGATCCTTACAGTGGATACATGGCATTTGCAGCAGGGTCCGAGCTTCATATGGCGAAGAAAGCCGGTAATAGTTTCGTTCAGTGTAAACATGTGGTGGCAGTCCAAACCTAATGATTACTTTCAGAAACATACGCTACCTTCAAAATATTTCCACAACCGACTGAACTACTGAATGCCCCAGGGATCGACACGAGGATACGTGCAAGAGCGATTTCATTCGATAACAAAGGTACCAAACTACTCGTTGCCTACCTAAACCACGGTGTCATGTAAGGGTTTGATTACTCAATATCTTGGGTGATTGATGATTGATCCATTATTTTTTATTTTGATAGTTGCTGGGATGTTGAGTCATCTGAAATCCTTTGGCAAATCAATCCGATACATGGTCACCGATTTATGTAAGGACGCTGTGCTTGTGCTTCCCCTTTTAGTTCATCTCAGTTTAGTGGCCATGCTACTGTTTTACCTGATGGGAGAGTCGCCATCTATAATCTGTGCGATGGGGTTGATATATATAGCCAAAAACAAGCCCACCCTGAACTTCGCCTCAAGAGTCCTGGAAGTAACAAAGCCAACGAAGACCAAAATGTTCCTGTCCAGGTCACATCTATTTCGGATGGTAAGCTGGCGTGCGGTGCACTTGGTGGTCGAGTGCCTATTTGGGATATCGTGTCTGGCAATTTGCTACAACTCTTGGAGCATGAAGGTATGTGTCATTGATAACTCAGATAATGCAAGCCTAACACGATATAAAGGGCAGTTGATACAGGCTATCGCTGTAAGGCATCTATAAAATATGCAACAATGCAGCTGACCCTTATTCATAGTCAGTCACCAGACACGGTGGGTTTATTGCAATATGGCCGTTAGTTATAGCATCGCCACTTTGCAGGAAATGCGGTAATTCGCATACTGTGCTTTACCTGCATTGGGGTCTGTTCTAGCACTACTGAATCTTGCAAGAAAGGAATGCCGTTGCAAAATCTTGCATATCCTCACACATTCAGCCGTGTCTCTCACCGCTCATCATGCTCTGTACCACATTCTGCAAGACTTGAAACTCAATTCTTGCATGGTACCAGGTGCTTCTGGACACGTCAGTCATTCGACTCGCTCCACCGGTGCGTCCTGCAAGGTTCGAGTCCCATCACCAAATCCTGCAAGGTCATGTATGCCTACTGACACATCAGTCGCTCGACTCTCTCGACTGCGTCCTGCAAGACTCGAATCGGATTGCTAAATCTTGCAAGGTCCTGAGTGCTTACCAGACACATCAGTCATTCGACTCACTCCACCGGTGCGTCCTGCAAGATTCAAGTCCCATCACCACTTGCAAGGTCCCGAGTGCTTACCAGACACGTCAGTCGCTCGACTCGCTCCACCGCGTCCTGCAAGACTCGAATCGGATCGCTAAATCTTGCAAGGTCCCGAGTGCTTACCAGACACGTCAGTTGCTCGACTCGCTCCACCGCGTTCTGCAAAATTCGAGTCCCATCACCAAATCTTGCAAGGTCCTCTATGCTTACTGACACGTCAGTCGCTCGACTTCAATCCATCGCGCCCTGCAAGACTCGAATTGTACCACCAAATCTTGCAAGGTCCTGTGTGCTTACTAGACATGTCAGTCGCTCAACCCGCTCTGCCACATCTTGCAAGACTTCTGTACTTTGCAGTTCAGTCTCGTCACCCACATCTATCTTGCAAGCTATTAGCGAAACTCGGAGCCCTATCGGTGAATCTTGCAAGTCCCAGCATGCTCGGCTCAACGCCATTGTCGAATCTTGCAAGGACTTACGTGCTCAGACAAGCCTCTTACTCCACCATATTTCGCAAGGCACCATGTATCTAGCAGAACCCCGTCACCGAATCGTGCAAGCCCCCACATCGTGCAAGAAACTCCTCCCATCAACCCGGCTAACAGGATGTACATGCTGCGTTTCACAAGGTACCATGCTCAGTTTTATTCTTTTCCAGATCCTATACTGCAGTAGTGACCATAGATCTAACTATCTGTTTGTGGATCACTTGTAACAATACCACCGCCAATCTCAATATAGCTTCCCGTGTTCCGCCACATGTGCTCGAAGCGTTTTCTTAGGTCTTCTTGTAGAGTAGCCTGTCGTAAAGCATACGCTTTCAACCCCTCTCGCAGCACCGGGTCATCTGTTTTGATGAGCGCTTGTTGGTCCATCCACCACGTTGAATGCCAACGAAAGAACTGCAAAACGCGGCGCTGCTCCTCGACCAAATATCTGACTTCTTCTGCCCAGCGGTCAGCTCAAGCCCTTGCCTTGCACCACTCAATACGAATTGCTGTTGATAATGTCAGAAAGGAGAGTTAACGCCATCATAGGAATGCTTGGCCTGAACACACCATCCTGTAAGTCTTGTTCCTCATCCCCCTCACCATTGTTGTAGGTACACGTGAGCCAGATCCATGATAGTCTCCTCCGTCCTTCACTTGACCTATCCTCAGTCACGTCTGTCATGGAACGGATATCTTCATCGTCAAGAAAGTGAAAGGTTTCCTTCCAGCCGGTCTTGCGGAGCAGGGATGATAGTGCCAACAACGCACAGTGAGCAGCACGATACTTTGCCGCACTAGCACCTATATTTGCATCTACTGATTTAAGGCAATTTCATGCCCGTGTGTTAGCGCCTTGCCCACGTAGGAAACGGTCTTTAAAATGTAACATGTAGGATCGGGAGCGTAGTCCCTGGCGCAACTGTTCGAGCACATCGGAAGCTTGTCCAATGCGAAGTTTCCATTCAATCTCTTCAAAGCCAACATCACATGGAATTTGGCGTTGCAACATTGACGGAAGCCAGAGCTGAAAAGCCTCTGGCTTTTGTACTAGTTCCAAGGAAGTTTTGGCACGAAGAGCGGTAATACAGGGAACATAGAGCTTCTGGATACCGGCCCATGCCTCAATTTGCCGAGTGAGCGAGTTGCTCCACTGAAGCAGCTTGGCCTTCTGTTGATCCGTTGCATGTAGGCCTAATTTTTCCATATCAGCATGGAGACGACATCTTCGAATGTCAGTACGAGTTAGGCATAATGTATTGACCACTGACTGTTGCTCCTCTAGATCGATTCCCATATTGATAAGGATGGCTGGTGTGACGTTGGCATGAATCAGTGATGCATCGATTTCCAGTGAGCGAGCCTCATCCCTGGCCAGCTGTAGTCGCACAGATGCTTGCGTAATTGCTGATCGACAGTGAGCTGAAAGGACAAAACAAACGGTAATACATACCACTCGGCTTGACCTCGAAAGGATTTGGTAGCATCATGTCTTTCTCCCAGGCCTCATACTCCATTTTCCATCTAGACAATTGAGTCCCATATTGCACCATGAGGGAGTTCTCAAATTCACGAAGATCGTCTTCATGGCCATTCCGTTCAGGGACCGCCTCTATGATCTTGCGAAGAATCATTTCACCTTTGCAAAGTGTCATTAAAACTTTGTGAGACAAGCCATATTCGCTTACCTAGCCCAATAACCTTTTTCCAGTTGCTGTCACCAATGATATCGTCAAGCATATCGCGCCGATGACCAGGTCCCATCTCTTTCGTACTCGATGCCACGGCGTTAAGAATTGACCAACCTCGCTCAGGAGCCTCTCCATCAGTTCGGCCAGCACCCTTGATAAAATTAAAAGAATACTTCCATTGACACTGTGCAATATGCGCAGGCAGATGAAACTTCGGGACGAAAGCATTCACAATTTTGGATTTGTAATCAAGATGCATAGGAAATGGGAGCGTTTCCATCCGCTCCCACAGATGCAAGATCCACTGGCACGCGATGTCATAAGAGACGTTGAGAACCTTGATGGCGGTACCCTTGAGGGCCGAAAAAAAGAGGTAGTCCATATTAATGTATCTAGTGATCAAAAGGAATCAACATGAGTATATGACATGTGTATATCTTACCGTTCACCCTTCTGGAGGTCACCGACACCGCAAGGAAGCTTCACTTCGTGCCATGCGCAGCAGATGCTACCCACGCCAGTCACCGCAAGGCCATGTGATGACTTGGTTTCGGCATTGTTTATGGCGCCATGACTTGTGCACATGCTTTTCTGTAAAACCCATTACCCGAGTTAGGCTGACCGGACTTGAGACACAGACCTCTTGACGGGTATTAGCATGTTCACGTATATATAACTTGTATGAAAGCTCCTCTACGAAGTATGCCCAGCCGTGGCTGAGGCTCGGATCGAGTTCATTGCTGGATACTACCCTCCGTTTCAACCGGAAATTGGTGTCAATCGCCACGAAAAGTGTGTAGAGCCACCTGAAAAAATATTAGCATCAGAAATTCTCGAAGCTAAAACTTACTTCGTATCTTCAGGTGCCTTATCCCAGTCTTCAGGGAGATTTTTACCCGGTTGTGGGCAAGCAGGGCATAGGACGGCGCATTGTCCCTCCTGGGTACACTCTACACCCGCCGGATCATGACCACGCCCAGATCTTTTCAGTAGTTTAAGGTGGCGCCACTGACGGACGATCCGTCGAAACTGCTCGTACCGGTCCTATGTGACACCGCACGTGGATCAGTGATTACCGCAACATAAATGGTACCATCATACCTTCGAAGGGGGCAGTCCCGTATTGTTGGTGTGACAAGCGAGAGAATTGTAGTAATGATATGTTGAAATCTTTGATTCAAGTGAAAGAAGGTGAAATTCTTGTAAGAGACTGAACGTAGCCGCAGTGCGTGGCTGTTGAGTGCTCGCAGGGAATAGCCGGTATTGCATAAGTTGCTGGACAGGGGTATCTGCGGATTCACAACCACAAAACCAAAGTGATACGGAATGTATACCATTGGTGTCGATAATGACGAAGTCGTCCGAATAAGGGACTTTCGGGACATAACACGGTTCCCCGATGTGATGGCCAAGCTGAATTACAAGGCCAAGCTCATTGAGTGGCTTTCGTACCCAGAACTCGCCCGTCCATTCCTACAAACGTGAAGAAGTAATAGACACCAAAATACAACAATTTCGAAAGCTCACCTTGACTGAATGCAAGGGTTGGGCTTGGTGCTTCAGCAAGACGCACTCTCGGCACCAAATGTCAAGCGTCAGACAGTCATCGCAGCGATACTTCGATGGCCCTGTCTTGCAGCCAGTACATGTCGTGATGCTGCCTCGTCCTTCCAAACGAATGAGCTCCAGGAGGAAATCATCTCGATCCTCAGCTAGCCAGGTAAGGAGAGGCATGTCCTGTTTGAGAACATGTTAATACTAGAAAGATCACATGACCTGATTCTGACCAAGGTCGTTTCAGCCCTCACAGGACCACCGCTCAAATCGTCCAGTGCAGGGACGTCAATACCCGCCGGAAGATTATCAATACAAGTTGGAATCTTGCTGAGCGAACAACTGGCTACTTGGTCGCACGTTCCAGACTTGGGCCCAGTCAGTGTCACAACATTCCGCTTGTCTTTTACCTTGTACTTTTTCTTTGCTACATGGAGCGTCCCCGATCCATCTGATTGTATTCTCAGGTGACATCCAGCCGAAGATTTGGGAGTTGTGGTATGTATTTTAAATCCATCCGGGCATTTGAAACGCAGCGTGGCGGAGGTATGTGGTACTTCCTGGCGTGTAGGCTCTGACCTGCCATCTTGGTTGTTGAGCCCGTTAGCACGTCATACAAATTTGCTACCTACTGACTTACCCCTGGCACTCACTACTTCAGCGATGGGCATGTTCTCTCGTAGTCGTTCGAATCCAAGGTGAAGGGGGAATGGTCTGTCCGTATCTCCAAAATGAAAATGCCCATCACCATGCTCACACGATTTTACTTCTAGCCGTCGATTCTCCCGAGCTTGATCGTCAAATGATTGCTATATTGCAACAGTCGTTGTCAGCCGTCAGCATTTTGCAAGATGCGAGGAAACCACCCGACTGCATTTATGTAAGGTATGGGCGCAATCATCGAACAATATCTACACTCCAACGGACGTTGTCAGCCGTCGGCGTATTGCAAAATGGAAGGGAACCGCCAGACTACTTTTATGTAAGGTACGGCTCACTTCTACATCATTCCATTGCAACCCCCCCTTGCAACGTTGTACTTCTACTTTGTGTCGACTACATCACTCAACCATGCCGAGCACTGCTCGGGAATTCCCCACCATTGACTGTATGTTCTTGGTCTAACTTACACTTTGTACTCACGAGTTGTATCTAAAAGCCCTTCTTGCCGACATTCGTCGTGCTAATGTTCCGATCGAACAAACCGATGTGGTCATCGCCGCAATTCGGTTACGTGCACTTGTCCTAGCCCATGAACAATTTCCAGCCGATCCAGGTATGTGGCTACATGATCTCGACATTCACATTCTATTAACCACCACTCTTACTAGCTGAACACCCTGTCCGCCTTCCCAGTCGATTAAACGCTACGATCCCGAGTCACCATGAGGCAGTTCGGTACAATGGCTTTGTCTACATCCAACCAACGGAGACAGAGAGGGGGCCGTTCTATGTAATCACACACGGTAGACTGGTGGGTATCGTATCCCATTGGTAAGTACTATTATGTTCATATTGGATATCGGGATCTAACTAGGCACCAGGCTTAGTGCCGCACCTCTTGTGATCCACGTCAAAGGCGCGGTATACATGAAAGTACATTCAATGGATCAGGCATATCAGCTTTTGCTGGATGCTATTGATGATTGCGCTGTTAGGTACATTCAGTGATATGTAGTGGGATATCATAGCGGTGAGCAGAGTTGCCAGTCCCCAATTTTTCTTGTCGCTAGGGAGATGTTCGCGTGGTACAGTTTGTGGGGAATGGACAACGCATGGTGCTTATTGTACCGTATCGGGAATATGATCCGAGTCCCTGATCATGTAGATATAATGAAGGCTTGCATGTGATGGGTTCCTAGTCATGCGTTCCAACAAAGTTTGTTGAATATATGCGGGTAGGCCACATGAAGATACGGCCACAGATATGGAGAGCATATGAGACGACGGCGATGCGGTGCTGCCCAAGAGAGCGCAGACAAGATCTCGCAAGTCTCCCACCACCATCATGACAGACAACTGTCAGGCTTGAAGCACATACGGATTGGCTGAAACCGCATTTGGATCTCGGGCTGCCATTTGACCTTGTGCAGATGTAGTATCGCAATCCCACGTAGCTGACTTCCACCTTGCGGGCCGTTTTTGGATGCGCCTAGAATCCTTGCAAAACACAAACCTAGTCTAAGCGATGCAACCAGGCGGCATAGTGAAGACACAGTCGCGCAGATGTGGAGAGCATTACCAAAAGGCAGTGATGTCATGCCATTTTCGGATGGGCTTGAACACGTGCAAAACTCAAGTATGAATCTCACCTAGTAGCAGTAGAGTAAACAATTGGTGATATACCATGGTAGTCAAGTGGACGAGTTGTATTCTCATCAGCTTGGGTGTTTCAAGAGAAAATGCGGTCCTTTCTGGGCCGGCTATCAGCACATCTACTTGAAGCATATCTACAAACTCAAATAATTAAGTGAGACGGGTTGGAACTGGTACTCAGGAGTACAGCGCGAACTACCTGGATAACAAGGAAATTATGTTTGCCATCCAATGCAGTTTTCATGTACCGCGCAGAACGAGTAGAGCATCAAGGAGTAAATCTCCTATACATGTGATCTCAGCCGTGAGTTCAAACAATCGAGATAGGCTGGAACTATTACTTCAAGTTAGGAACATAGTGGGAGCTACCTGGGGAACAGACGTTATATTCGCCATCCTGTGGGGCTTTTGTGTACCATATAGAACAAGTAGAGCATTGAGGAGTAAATCTCCTATACATCCGGTCTCGATCCAGTCGAGAAGGCGCCACATGTTTGTACTGCGCCTTTATTCACACCTTACATCTCGTATATTTGCCGTTATACACGCACACGATGGGGAGACCCAAACTGCATCTAACACCAGAGGAAAGGGTTTTCGCCGCTCGTTCTTACCGGCAAAAATACTTGTACGTTTCACACAGTGACTCTGAGATTTTTGCTAGACATGTTGTATCTCCAGAAACCGCACCACTATCAACAAGAAGCTATCAGAAAAACGGAAGGAAAAGAAATCTAGCGTCCAATGCGAGTACGTTTTCCCACTGTTTACTTTACTTCTCCGAATAGTCGATGTTAGACAAAAACAGCACCCAGAGTTTATTGGTGAACCGACAACAAAACACGCTGCGCTACTACGCGGGTGAGTGTGATCAAAATTTACTGGTCAGGACCAACTCATTTCAACGTGTAATTGTAAAGCCCGGGACGACCGAAACGCAGGGACAACACTGTTGCATGTCGCACAAACAGGCAAGCTCACGGTCTCCTTCGGCTCACGAGTGCAGCAACAGAATACTTATTAATCTTCGCGATTAGAATCCATGACTCAGAGTGCGACATCAAGATTGCCTTGAAGAAAATAATTGGTGGCTCGTCTCGTACATACATCGAGACCTTATACAATAGGTTTCTTTCATCTAAAAGCTACATGGAAATATTCAACACGTTGACCGATATTGAAGAGCTCCACAAGCGCATATGAGCGCTTGATTCTGCCAGCTGGATGCCAGGTTCAAGTGAAGCGGCTGATACAGAGAGTTCTCTCTCTCTTGCCATCTGCGACGTCATCAAGTCACTCGAAGACCTTCTGTTAAACATCATGGAGGGCGCGGATGTGAGAGATCTCGCACTGCGGGGGCTGTTTCGATTCCAGGTAGCTCCCGATGTTACCTTAGATAACTAGGTACACGAGGTTACAAATACAGTCTGTTGCATATGATCTCACAAGTGGTTTTCATATAGGTGACCTCAATTGGGATCCAAGGATGCCACGATATAAATTCCGGCTTGCAGAATGGCCGTGGTTACGGTACGCCGGGCCCTTTTGCTTGTTCCGATGATTACAAATTTATGATGTAGGTTGTTTTCGGTGTCGATTCAGACGCGACGGGACCATTCTGACTATCTGTATATCATCCAGGCTTGCAAAATATCCATGTTACGGTACGAGCCCTGTGTTCATCATTATATTAATTTCTGATTTATGCTATAGGTTCTCGTCTCCATTGTCGATTATGCATGCATCTGTTATATGTTGTTCCTGCTGGTGGAATAGCCATTACGGTACGTGCTCTGCATTTATCATCTTGTTAATTACCAATTTATGTTTTCGTCTCCATTGCTGATCCAGAAAAAATGGGAGCATACCGACGCGTCTCCTTCGTTGACCGAGGCGCGTCTCCTCTGTTGATTGAGACGCGTCTCCTTTGTTGATCCAGACGCGTTTATTCATCACGTATTATGCTTTAAATGTGCGTATGTCTATCCTGATGCTTGTTGCGCACATCACTTAGTGAGTTGCTTGCCACTACGTGTTTTGTTTTACCCAATGCTTTACCAGAAACGCATCTTGTCTCACTGCATTCCAAGCGTGCGGCAACCTGTATCACCTCATCATCCAGACCTCCTGGTAAGTGATACATCACAAACGTGTTCTATTTTACTCATTATTTTACCAGAACTTATCTTGCCCAACTACGTTCTAACTGCGCAGTGACTCGTATCACCTCATTCAGCATGTGCGACAGACTATTTTTCACTAGAAGATCTTCCAATTCCAGAAGTGAGCTACTACCGGTATGGATTTAGAGTATACTTTCTCACTCAGCCTACTGTTAGATGCCGGCTGCTGAATGGACTACCAATGAACAGAAGGCTTTCCTCCAGGAGGAGCTTTTCACGTTCAAACAGATTGGCGGTCGCAAGTACACGAAGCAGTGGTCAGTTCTCTTTCAGAAGTGGTTTCAGAGATGGCCGGAACGTCCCATTGCGCTTCCTGATATACCAGTGGATGCCGCCTTGACCAAAGAGCAACAGGAGGTCCTCGCGAATGCCATCCTTCAGTGACACAAGCAACTCCGCCGTTGGATGCACTGGCATGCCGGCGCAGGACGGAGCCGTGCGGCCAATAACCAAACTGCAAAGTTTGTCAGTAGTTTCCTCAAGCAGAAGACGCGTGCAAAGAAACCGTACGAGGTGTACTCAAAGGTTTTCTTCAAGACGCGTATCCAGCCCGTGATCGGTACAGGGATGTCTATATCAGATATCAACAAGAAGGTTCGGGAAATGTTCGAGAGCGAGTCACCCGAAGTGAAGGAAAGTATTCTAAAGATGACTGAGGAGCAAAACGAAGATGTAAAAAGGAGGAGGGGTAAGAGTCAGAGGATAGCGAGGGACAATTCGAGTGGTTATGACTCTGATGCCAAAGATGACGTGGAGACGGATCCTAACGCGATTCGCATGTGAGTCTCATCTCTGCCTACTAATGGGATATTCACTGACGACAATATGATACTTGCATAGTAACGTTGAACAATGTGGTGCTGCGCTACAGCGCATCTTGGAATACCTCGGAAATCAGACCGGATGGAAATTCACTGTTCTGATGGGAGGTCCTGATCCGACCGATCAAAACGGTTCAAATATTATCACAAGGTGAGATGACTGACGATACGTGAAGTGGTGTCCTGGCTTACCACAACTTCTGATAGCTTACACACTGGGAAGACTAGCGATGGTCGGGACTTTGCCGATGTCTATACTGCCTTCGACACTGATGTCATAGAGGCATATGGCGAATTCTTGCCGGACATTTACCGTTAGTCACATTTTAAATGGTAATGATGCGTGTCACTGACCACAAATACATCAATAGAACCAGCACATCTCACCTTGTCGGATCAGGAGAGCACTGTTGATGTGGATGGCGAGGTCGTTGAAGACAGTGATAGAGAGGACCATAGGCCCATCACGAGTGAGGCCAACGACAGAGGTGACAACGTAGATGCCCTTGGTGACGATGGTGGTAGAGTGTGTGTTGACGAGGGCGAGGGTACGGGAGGGGCAAGTATTTATAACGAGCCCCCCACAAGAAAAAGTCTTGCAAGGACTCGTCTAGTCACAGATTCAGTAACACCGTCAGCTGTATCGCCGCATCTTGCAACACCTCCCACACTCCCGATTCCCGTTCCAGTCAACAATCTTGCAGCATCTCCCACCACACTCTCGATGCTCTTGCAACCGTCGATCTTGCAACACGTTCGGTCACACCTCCCACACTCTCGATGCCTCTCGCAGCCGTCAATCTTGCAGCGCGTTCGGTCACACCTACACTCCCTATGCCTGTTCCAGTTGACAATCTTGCAACATCTCCCGCCACACTCTTGATGCCTCTTGCAACCGTCGATCTTGCAACACGTTTGGTCACACCTCCCACACTCTCGATGCCTCTCGCAGCCGTCAATCTTGCAGCACATTCGGTCACACCTCCTACACCCCCTATGCCTGTTCCAGTCGACAATCTTGCAATATCTCCCACCACACTCTCGGTACCTCTCATGGCCATCGATCTTGCAATACCTTCGGCCACACCTCCCACGCTCCCGACGCCTGCTCCAGTCGATAATCTTGCAACACCTCCTGCCATACTCCCGACGCCTCTCGCGCCCGTCAATCTTGCAACACATTCGATCACGCCACCACGTCTTGCAATAGGTCCAACAGTTTCAGCGCCCTGTACCATTTCGGATCATGCAACATTTTCGGCGCCTCCGGTATCATCTCCGAAGCTACCAAATACCATACCACTTGATGTGTCACAAGATCTCGCAATGACTACTCCATCAAATGTTGCATTATCTACAACTTCTTTGGGTTCCCCAGCACCGCACTTAGGCGCTCTTGCGATATCCTTGTCCACGGACGTTGCATCCTCATCGTGTTCGATGAGTTCTCTCGCACTCTATGGCAACCCTACTGTTACACCGACCGGTACCGTCTCGATATCCCAAGGTCTGGGCCTCCCTGAATCTGGTTCCTGGGGAACTCCAGCACCAATGACGTTTACGGATCTCCTAAACGATAACAGCCTCATCTACAATGATCCCATGTTCAATAGCATCTGGACCTTTCCATATGCCCCGTCCTGGCACCCTTCTGCTGGACCTATGCCCCTCGAAGACATCGAAATAGCACTGCCTGGCATGGCCACAAGCACAACCTCTGAGCCAGGCGACCACCCAACCTCAGTTTCAGTTCAGAACCTACACCCATACGTACTGCCGGCATCCCATTCCCCTCAGCACGGGGCTATAGGTGACAAAGATTATGGACACAATGAACGTGCATCGAACCCATACAATGTCAGTGGCGAGATGTGCTCGATTGGAGCATTAGCCTCAGATATACCCTCCGCGTTTGCTCCCCCGTCGGCGAGGCTTGTGCTCGCTCTGCCTGGGACATCCGAAACAGTTCATGAGTCGTGCTCTAATGCTGCTGCACAGTCGCCGGTGCTTCCTCTAGTGGAGTCTATGATTGTGGGCGCTACTTGTGATGGTTCGACAACATCCTCATCTGCTCGACCAAAGCGAAAGCCTATGCCATCGCAACGTGCAGCACGGGACAATCTCATTGGCAGTGAGAACCATGCTCCTCCACCTGCTATTGGGGGAGCAAAGACCACAAAGCGAAAGGATGAGAATCGTGCACGGCAAAATACTGGTCAGCTGGATAGCAGTGCGCCTGTCCAAAAGACCACAAAAGGGAAACGGGCGAGAGAAGATGGCCCCGCGGGTGTAGAAGTAAAGACCAAGTGAGTTTTTGAACGTCCTTCGAAATATGGACCTTGACCATAGCTTGAATTCATCTAGAAAACAAAAGGTTGCATAGCATTATCCGACATAGTATCTACAACAATACAAGTTTTCTGTTGTCCAGGTGGCTCTCTGTTCGAGGTACATACCATTTTTTTCTCGAGAGATACGGGATGCATAATGTAGTTTGTTCCTACTGTAGAACACGATGGTATATATATTACAAGTACACACTAGCAGTCGAGCGACCAGAGAGGCGACAAGCAGATATGAGGAAACGTGTAAGTTTAAATGGTGACAGGAGAAGCATACGCTAGCTGCAATATATATGAGGGAAAGGTGAATGTTGCAAGAAAGAAACTCACTGTGTATTGCAAAAGTGGTAACTGCATTGCAAGAGGACAGGAGGGCGACGAAAATGTTGCAAGATCGGAGGGGGAGTGGAATGTAGCGAGTAGAGAAATTGCTGTGAGAATGTTGCAAGACTTAGCGGAAGGTGAGACGGTGATGGATGACACTACCTTGCAAGACGGCCGGGTTTTCTCAGGGACGCAAATGTTGCAAGGGCGATGGCATGATGTATTGCGAAATCAAATAGGGACGAGAACAGGTTGAGCGAGAGGTGTTGCAGGAGTGGCAAAAGTGTTGCAAGAGCGGCAGAAGGACAACATATTGCAAGATTGTGAAGGGAGGAAAAAATGATGTACGGGAATGTGTTGCAAGATGGAGCAAGAGGGCGGAAATGATGTATTGCAAGATTGAAAATAAGTAAAGTGATGACCGGGAGGGGGCGAGAATATAAGCGCTGGGGGGTTTTGCACAAGTGGTCATGGTGTTGCAAGAGTGGTCTAGAGCCGGACAGCAAGGATTTAATCATTGCATGGTTGACGACGAGGAGTTTTGCATGAAGTCAAACGGGGTCACAGCCGCAGTATGAGATTTTGCAAGATTACAAATAATTGGACGCGTTGCCTTGCAAGATGGTGTGCTTATCATTCATTACCGCATAATCTGCAACACGTACAAGCTATAAGATCCATGATGTCATGCAAGGAATCTACTCCCTGGCCTGAGTCAGTCGACTATTCAACTTGTACGCTGATTGCTGCAGCGACAGCTCAAACCCACGAGGACACTCGTATCATTATCTGGAGCCTGCCTCATTCCCGAAGTAAGTTGGACAGTTTTTGGAATACAATAAATGATCGCTGATTGTAATAGTCGTCACCAGGATTTACAAGACATTTCAGCGGAATGCTCAAGCAGCGAATTTGTTATCGTATCGCTTCTCGCAATGCTTTTTTGCGCGTCGCTTGTCAATCTCTGCCGTCGCACTCCTTTGTCTGGTCGCTTTCATTGCTGGCCTGACATCCATGAAACTCGCGCAAGTTGATGATGTAAGTGAGCATCACTTCATTGCACAATATTCGTGCTAACGCAGCACATAGCCTATGGCATCTCTGACTCACGGTAGCCAGAAGATCCTCGCTGCATTGTGGACCACTTTGAAAGACTTTGGTCGTGGCTACAGCACCCCATTCCGTCATGCCGCGTTGGATGCGGTGGAGTACATACGTGATATGCTCGTAGATAATGACAACGTGGGTGTTGAACCGGTGTCCATAATCTATCTCTGAATCTAGCTAAATCTACGTAGATTACAACTCGTGATCAATAGCTAAATAATCGTCTTTGTGTTTTTGCAGCACATGGCAAACAAATAAAGCGCAGCGCAGCGGATGCGCTTCAGCGCCACCAGCGATAGTAAGCGTTCCTAATTTGGCAGGCACGAGGACGAAACAATGAATCCCAAATCACGCGCTCGAGTGGCAACAGACGAAAAGTTTGACCGAGACTACTGCAGACATATTTTGACATAAATATTTGAGATTTGATAGACAGAATACCAGAGTGACGAGTACATTATAAACAAGAAATTCAATCAGCACCTCACGGCCCGCTAAGCTACCAAATAAACTCGAAGTTTACAGAGTATGATACAGGTATTGAAAGTAGCAATGAGTTTAAGATTAACGTAGTTACATCAGACATATAATCTCTCCCTGCAACAAGAAATTCGTAGCGAGAAAAATGGTTCTGGTACTTGCCGCACGAAAGTAAAGTTGCTTGCTTGGCCATGTGCTCTTATTTTGCGAAGAAAATGCCAAATCCGGTGCGCGAATTAGTCAGCACTTTTGGAGTCACCAACCTCGCACTCGAGTGATCGATCCCGAAGCGCAATTCCACAGATAGATTGTAAAGTACTGTTTGAAAAATAAGATCCTAAATATTGTTGTGAACTTCAAGAAATAACTACCTGATTTTTCCCTGATTTTTGTTGCCAAATTTGAATTCTCCTGCGCGTCTTACCATCCTTTGATACATTTCTCAAACTTTTCGTCTGCGAAGCAACGGCATCCTGATTTAGTAACTATCTTCCAGGCGAATGCCCGCAGTGAGACCTTGCAACATGACCGGTAAGGTCGTGAGGAACATTCGCCTGGATGTCATTCATTGACATGGAATGTAGCGCTCGACGAAAGTTGGTGCAATTCGGCCATGTAAGCTTCCGGTAGTGATAAAATATATAATCAGCGAAAAAGAAGGTAAATCAGTAATTGTGCCGTTGTTACTTTTGAATAGCAGACCAGGTCCAGGGCAATGGTCGTACCATGATCCACACAGCTTGTAGTTGATGGAGGAATGCACGACTGTGCCGGTAGAGCAGGGTCGTACAAACCATAGCCAGCTAGGAGCAGGAGCAGAAGGATGAGAAGAGCTAAGTTCACTAGGACCTTGGTGAGGCTTGCGGTAAGAAAGGCATCAGTAGTTGATTGTGCTGTGTACATGGTTGAGGAGTGAAATTACGTAACTTCACGATGATATCTCTCATGTATTAATATCGTGCAGATGATGATGAGGTACGAATAGGTATTTTTGTGTTCAGGCATCTAGTGCTAGTACACCAGTCCTTTCCGAGCCCAAGCCCTGCTTTCGCGCTTATGTAATATTGTATGACAAACCCGTTATACACCCCCTTGTGAGCTTTGCCTTTCCTGTACTTCACCCCCCTTTGTTTTGGATATAGGAACAGTAAGTACAATTACTCGATGTATTCCAGTCTACCTCAAACTGAGCCCTCGGATCAGTTCACGACTGTGCGCAAGTCTTCTCGCAAGCCAAGACTCGCCTGTTTCATGCTCAGACGCCCAGCTACACCAGATCTTTGTTCACCGCGCCCATCTCCGACAACAACCTCAACATGGTCGGAGCTCCGCATGGAACACACGACGACAGGTCTAAAAATCCTTCAAGATAGCCGATCTCCAAAACCAGCACATACACTCCAGCGGCACCTCTGCCGCAAACGATACCAACTGGAGAAGCCGAAGAGAGACTCCGCGTGTGCACGGTGCATCGGGTTTGCCCTGATATTTTCCCCGCGTGGTTGGGAAAGGCAATGTAATGGTGCCTCCCGGAACACAGTCGCGCAAGGATGGGGCATCGAACTCGCTCGGAAACGTACACGGCCGGCAGAAATCCACCCAGCGCGCGATTCATCCCCATTCGTCTCAGGGGGTTCATTCAGGGGCACGAAGATCCCGGTGGGACTTGCTACCGCTTTTTTACCGTGCCTGCCGTCGTTCTCTGGGCACACAATCACAGAGGGTCTCGTCACGCTCTCCGAACTGCGGCTTCTCCACCACCAATTTGTCGCGATTCACACAGACACGCTGTCACGTTCGAGAGGACGGAACACGGCGGGGTGAACCGGAACGAGGAGAGTGTGGCGCACAAGTTTGTAATGTATCTCGAGGAGAATTTCCGCCTGGGCTGCAAAGTATAACAAGTGCTTGGAATATCATGAAGAAGCGACTCACCAGGAACGGAGCGAATTTTTAGAGCAGGGATCCGATCAGATCCAGTCATAAGCTGGTTCTCTTTATTAACACATAATCGTCATCACTGGAAAATGGTTTTGCAAGAATACAAGATTACCTCGTTGAACTAGAACGGTTTGACCTGGTCAGCGTACTGATGGTGTTGACACTGCATACGGTGTTGGAGATCAGCCGTTTATTAGATACTTCGTTAATCTTTGTCCACTTTCACTATTTACTATCTTTGGACATTTGCTAACTTTCAGCACTTGTTTACCATGCTTTCTTCCAGTTTTGTACCACGTCGACTGGAGGTAAGCTACCAAATATTATCTTTTACTTTACTTTACTCACCCGTACTAGTTTTATGACTACCTACGGATGTGCTGCAATATATGGTGCGTGCTGCAAGTTGCAGGCCATAGCATCTCATTTTACGTAAAAGTGAATGTCGCTAAACAGTGACACTGCCTTGAAAGTGAAGCCAAGCCTTGTGGAAATATATTTTTGCTTCGCACCGCTGCCTCGCCATGACCAATCGGTTGACTCCAGTTAAGGCGATGCTCAAACGCCCAGGGTGTTTTGACGTCTATACTTTGTTCAAGGTAATTGGTGCTGTCTCTTTTTGCTCATATCACTGTAATATCTCTCCAGCCTCACTCCTTGCATCGACGGGACTGGCTGCCTGGCTGCCCAGACGCCCATACAGTCAAACTAAGAAGGACCCTATCGAAGAACGTGTCACCCATCAGGGGAAGTTGTGTTCATTCACCATCTGATGTTAATGGCTGTGGCCTTAGCTGGACTTGGCACAGCATGCTGCGCACGTGACTAGCAGCCAATGAGCAACTACACTGCGTGTTCATCAGAAAAGGCCATGGCCATTTTACTGATGAGTGCGCAGCTCGGCAACATCGAAGGCACATGTAAGCCATCGCTACATAGGATATAAGGGCATCACCCAAAATGGCCCCATGCTCAACCCGATATGCATCTTCGCTTGCTCACACTCATCCGGCTTCTCCAGCTTGTCAAAGCTGCCCCTACAAACACAACTGCCACACCGTCACCCCCGTATGACGCAACAATCTACAACTATCGCAGCGTGTGGAGCTTGTTAGGGAGCTGTGGCCTCACCATATTGATCTGCATCTAGCACACCATCCATCCTACTCTCCCTCTCCCTGACGATGGATCGTCCAAATCACATCCCCAACTTCGCCGCTGGACACGAAACGTGCTGCATAGATTGTCCTTGATGGCCCTCGCTTTCTTCCTTCCTGAGGCCGTCATGACGCTCGCGTGTGAGGAATGGCAAGTAGCAAAGAACACAACTGAACGTATTCGCATGAGTGCGTTCTCAACAGACTACGGGTGTTTGATACACCCATAATCTTTTGCAGATCCCAAGTACAAGGCCTGGTGGACCATGACCCACAGTCACTTTCTGCTCAATGGCGGCTTTGCCCTTGCAGACGGGATGGACATTACAGAAATCAAAGAGGAAGGATTCGTATCATTTGTAGAAGGAAAAACAGCAAGTCCGTAGTCGAGGCGAAGGAATCAGGAAATGAAGGACATCCCCTGATTACACCCGCAACACCAATTGACATTGTCAACCTAGACGTTACGGAGGACGAAATCAAGGACAAGAGCACATCTGACGCTCTAGCGAAGGCTATCCTGATCGTCCAACTATCGTGGTTCACGGTCCAGATCGCAGTTCGGCTTGAAAACCACCTTACTGTGACACTCATCGAGCTAGATACGGTCTGCCTGGCATTGGTCGCAATCCCCCTGTTATACCTTTGGTGGAACAAGCCACGCTGCGCCGGAACACCATATATATTTTATACGTGCAATTATGTCGGTCGTCATGAAAGCAAACGGCAGATATATGGTGTGTTGGATGACAAGTTGCCGGTGAGTATCGGCTAATCCGACTGCGAACCTGACCTCATTGCACCGACGTATATCAATAGGATGCTTTGACGATCAGAATACACAGAACATTTGGTGATCTTTTGCGTCCTGCACGGTCACCAAAACACACCCACACTGTTGTACTGTTCTTCTCGTGGACTGTATTCGGGGCACTGCATACGACCGCTTGGAATTACCCATTTCCGACCGTTTTTGAGACGACATTATGGCGTGTCTCGTCAGTGGCATTATCTGGAGGACCACTCGGTTATATTGTCATAAGCCTGGTGTGGGTATCCATTGAAGATTTCGTCCCAGAATCTGCGGAAGAGATCTTCATCACACCTACTTTGATCCTTACCATGGCTAGTGCCCTTTCCCGGCTGCTGCTGGTGGGGCTCATGCTCGCCAGTCTGCGGTCTCTGCCCCCCTCTGCGCACGATGTCATTCCATGGACAGAGTACATCCCGCATTTGTAGTGCGTGTACCACCGCAGCTCACGCTGCACAGAAAGACCGGAAGCTACTGTCGCCCATTTCTTGTCCTTCGCACAAACTATGTCCAACCTTCTTAGTTTGTCCATCGCCCTATCCTACAGGCAACTTTGTTTATATGAATCTGGTATGACCCTGATCCCATATACCAGCATCCACAGAATTATAAGGGTCAGAGCATCCACGAGCACCTCCGATCGGGTCAACAGCACAAGCTGCGTGGTGCCATCTCACTACGCAAGCGTCCACTCAGCTCCTCGACCATAAAATTACCCCTGCAGTAGAGCCACGTTGCGATTTCAGAACCGTTGCAGATCGAGCCGTACATACACATACATACACGCGCGCCGCGTGGAGTCAGCCAAACGTACATCAAATCACATTCTTCATGCTTTTCGGCCAACAAAGAAAAAAAAAGCTCAGACCGACAGCGCCCTGCCCATGGGCTGCCCGATCCTGCCTCCCGCGCCAAACGCATGCCTGGCGTGCAGATGGTCCTTGGACGGCACCGTCGTCTCGAGCTTGCGGTACACGCTCTCCCGGAGGCGGTGCTGGTCGTGACCGCCGTGGGGCTTCTTTTCCTTCTTGGGCGGTTCTTCTTCGGTGTGGGGGGGTGGCGGTAGTGGGGGGTCTGCTGCTGCGCCTTCCGCGCTTTGCGCAGCTGCGGCGGGGCGGGGGTAGTCTGTCGCTGTGGGGCTGCGCAGGTGTGCGGGCGAGGTCGTACCGCTGTCGTGCGTGATGTTAGGAATGTGCGCAAAGTTGGACTGCGAGTAGACGTACGCTGTCGAGTGGGGTTTGGGACGGGCGCTGATAGACAGGCGACGACCGCCGACCCTTACTTCGATGGATCAGTACGATGCCGCCGTCGTGCAAGTGGATGGTGGATGCTTACATGCTGGAGGGTGCTGAACCGACAACACGTCCGTCATGGTGCTGGGGAGAAACACGGAAGTCAGGGGACGGCTTGGTATGAGCGGAGTTTCACGAGGTTGGTCGTGTGACGGATCGAATTCGGATTTGAGTTGCTGTTATCTAAATCACGCCTCACATGCGCAAGCCAGAATATACAGTTCATGGTGGGCGTTTTTCTGGCACATGTCATGCAAAGGACATCGTGGTGAAGAATGACATGGACATGGGAGCCTGGGATAAGTAGATGGACAGACATGAAAAGACGTTTATTCTTCCTCCTCTTCATCGCCACCCTCTTCTCTCTTTGCAGCTGCAGCAGCCCGCTTGCGCTTGACACGACCTGGACGTCCGCCTCCGTACGGTGACGTGAGCGCAAAGTCGATGTGTTTCTGAGAGTCGAGACGGACGACGAATGAGGGAACGTTGACTATCTGTTTTCCAACGCTGTTGATCGGTGAGCACCCTACAAATGGACAGGGCTGGACGCTGGGCGGGCTTACCGAATGTGGCGTTGTCGGATGAGCGTACGAGCATGATGAATGCTCTTGGCGAGGTTGGTTTTGAACACCTGCGTTTGCAGCCGGCGTTCCAAAAAGTCCTCAACCTTGAGCGCAAGCACGTAATCGAGCCGCATGCGTGTCTCGTCGAGCACACCGATGCGGACGAGACGACGGATGAGAGCGTTGCCCTCGAAGAGACGTTTTGGGTCCTTGTCGTCCAGCTTGAGCAGCTCACGTGCAGCACGACGGATTTTGGAGAGGACGAGACCGATACGCCAGATCTCGCGTTTGTTGCGGAGACCGTATTCGCCAGCAAGCTGGACCCGTAGGTGAGCGCTGGATCGATGTTGTAGGAGACGAGGATTTACCTTTAGCTCGGCATCGAGACGAGCTGAACCGAACGGACGACGAGGGACCTTGTAACTGATATCGAATGAGTACGCTTACGCTCTGGAGGACCACGGTGACGTCGAGACTCACGTCTTGTTATGGTTCCGCGGTGCCCTGTGGGGAAAGGATCAGCACTGGGTGGTCGTCGTTGTGCACGACGAGGACGATACCTAGGCATTTTTCTTGAGGATGTGGTGCCGTCCTGGGTACTGGGATGCACTCTGGCGTGTGCGCCACAACTATACAGTATTACTCAAGCCACCCGGAGATACCCGGATCATACACATTCGACATCATCATCCTCAACACCGACCTCGACGACGCCGACACCATCGTAAGTGGCTCCAACGCCCGTCTTGAGGTCGTTTCTCACAGCGACAACGCAGCACGCAAGATGCCTCACTCCTTCGGTTACCGAGCGCGTACGCGCCACATGTTCAAGCGGGGCTTCAAGGGTGCGTGTCGAACCTGCTGGCCAGCGTAACGTACCAACGCATGCAACAGAGCACGGCCCCATTAAATTGTCGACCTACCTCATCAACTACCGCGTCGGTGACATCGTCGACATCAAGGCCAACGCCGCTCAACAAAAGGGCATGCCCCACAAGTACTACCACGGGTGCGTCTCATAGCTGCTCGAGCACCGGGGTGCTGACGACTCGCAGACGAACTGGCATCGTCTACAACGTGACGCCACACGCCGTCGGGGTCATCGTCTACAAGGTCGTTGGGAACCGGTACATTGAGAAGCGTGTCAACCTCCGTGTCGAGCACGTCAGGCACTCCAAGTGCCGGCAAGAATTTTTGGACAGGGTGAAGAGCAACCACGATGCACACGTCGCTGCCAAGGAAAGGGGCGGTACGTAGCGCTTCCGTTTGCATTGCCATGGCACACGCTGACGTATGGGGCGTGGTAGAACGTGTCAACTTGAAACGCGCGCCTGCGCAACCCCGGCCGGCGTGCACTGTGTCTGTCGCTGGCAATGCACCCCAGACGATGGTGCCTGTACCATACGAGACGACGATTTAAAATACGATGGGCATTGTTTTTCTCCTGCTATGTTAGCCGCCCCTGTGTCCGTATCGCCATGCGTGCGGGAAAGAAAAGTTCCTAATCAGACCATGACCGACGAAGTTGCTGCTAGACTGTTAATTACCGGCAGCCAACATCACGTTGAGATCACCGAGAGTGCCCATTCAGGTCGTTCCAGCACATCCGCACACGTGCCATATTAGTATGACTGTTCCTAGGTGCAGGCAATTTACGTATAATCCCACAGGGCTCTGGCTTTGTACCCTCCAACTTGGAGATACGCACGTATCTGGCAGGCTGCTCTGCCCCAGCCGCCCTAAACGCTATAAGACCCCGGGGATACATCATGCCGCAGTCTCGTGGAAGCAACCAAGCCGGCCCATGCCCTAGCTGCCATGCCAGACAATTATCGCGCTATTCCTCCCTTGCAAGATGTCCATGGCGACGATGAGGCCAGGGATCGTGTTCGGGCTGCAGACATTTCTAGATCGTCCGGGGTCATGGCCAACTGGACGTATTTCCTTCTAGGTTGCGCCATGCTACTTCCCTGGAACGGTGACATTTCCTGCCCAACCATCCACCCTTTACCATCCCTCATTTCTCTCTCTAGTTCTTGTCAATGGAATCCCCTTTTTCTTGTCAAGACTGGCTGGCTCCCCGTTCTACCCCACATTTAGCTCGAGTTTGATAACCCTAT
>JBBPUI010000122.1:0-36831 GCA_038094615.1 Heimioporus aff. retisporus | reverse complement strand
CATCGGCAGGGAGACGGCAAGGGTGCGCACCTTGTTTCTGAGTGGTATCGTATGCTGTCGTTTGAGCTTTGTCCCAAGGTGCTCCTCGCCCGCGGTGCCAGGGTCTACATTGCCGCGCGGAACGAAGCGCAATCGCGCGACGCGATCCGACAGCTCCAGCAAGAAACAGGAAACGAGGCCATCTTCTTGCACCTCGATTTGGCCAACCTACGGGGTATCAAGTCTGCAGTGGAGGCATTTCTGAGGTCAGTCCGTCCTCCCGTATCGCCACCGGCACCTGCTGAGGGGTCTATGCAGCAAAGAGACACGACTCGACGTGCTCTTCAACAATGCGTGCGTAGACAGTTTCGAGGGGTTGAGTGTGATGACACACCCACGACACGCAGCGGCGTCATGTTTCCCCCCGTGGAATGGGTCACCGTGGACGGCTACGACCTCCAATTCGGAACAAACGTCCTAGGTGCGCGCCGCCCGTCATCTCCACGCGCCGTTCCCACCCGCGTTCTCCAGGTCACTTTTACCTTACCAAACTGCTCCTGCCAATGATGGTTGCCACCGCTCAAACGACCCCGGGCGGTAAAGCCCGCGTCGTCACCACGGCGTCGTGCGCCCACCTTTTTGGCCACATCGACTTTGACACGCTCAAAGACTCGCCCGCGCGACGACGCTACTATGGCACGCTCTACTCGCAGAGCAAATTTGTACGTCCTCACCAGCAAATGCACGCACCAATGTGACCATGTCAGGGAAACGTGGTGTTTGCGCGCGAGCTCGCCCGGCGGTACGCCGACGAGGGCATCGTCTCCACCTCGCTCAACCCCGGCAACATCCGGTCCGAGATGCTGCGGCACTTTCCGCGGATTGTACAAGACGTCGTGGTCCGTCGTCCCATATATGCAGGCTTTGGAAGCGTTGACGGAAGCGATAGTCTCGCGTGTTGCTGCATGACGTGACGCTGGGCGCGTTGACGCAGTTGTATGCGGGGACGGTGCCCGAGGCGGCGGAGCTCAATGGCAAAGTACTTTTTTCCCCCGTTCCCTTGGGCTTGTTGCGTGGCCTGACTGTCTTTTTGAGTACCTCGTTCCCTGGGCGCGCGTCGGCACGCCGTTGGAGACAACACAGGACCCCGAGCTCGGCAGGGCGCTCTGGGACTGGCTCGAGGCGCAGGTCAAGGACGTGTGAGGAAGGAGTTCTATTAGATATAGTACAGAGCGATGCGATCCTGAATACAAGCAATGATGACTCTTACGAAGAAACCCCGTCTATCCGTCGTCGCTGTGACCCGAGTGTGCGTGTGACGCGTTGCCCGCTTGATGCTGCCACACCGACACGCCAACGTTGAGAATGGGGGCACGAGGAGAAAAGGAGGGGCAAACACGAACCTGTCTCAGCTTGGCCAAGTGGATCTTGAGCGTCTCCGCATAGTTTTCGAACCCGAGCGTCGCCATGGCGTACAGAATGTCCTCGCCCCCGATCGTCTTGCGTTTCTCCATGTGGCATTTCTCGGCGGCCTCCGAGGTGATGAAGCTGATGAACTCGGAGACGCACTCCTGGACGCACTCCTTGGCGTCTTTGGCGATCTTGGCGGTCGAGGGCACGGACTGTTTCATGATGCGGGACACGTTCGCGATCTGTACGGGTGAGAAAGGGCGTGTACGACGGGTCGCGCGGGGGCCAGCTCACGGGTAGGAAACGGTCTTGTTCTCTGTACTCGCCCACCTCCTGCTCCGTGATCGGGGCAGGCGGCGGTGCCTGCGGCGGCGTGCCCTCCTGCACGTCACTCGCGCCCTCGTCTGGTTGTGGTGCGAGGGCGGGTTGGATGTCGGCCATATTTTTGGTGGTGGATTCGATGATACTACGGTTCAACCGTTGGTCACGTTCAACATGTTTCCTACACTAACACAACACACACAACTCGACAACCTAGACGGGACCTTTTTTTCGCGGCGCAACCGGGGTCATATGCCACCAACGTTGATTGGCCGGGAACGCTTATTTACGTATGTATCCAGCACTCATTCTTCCTCATCCGACCAGGGCACCAACGGAATAAAGCGTCGCGTTTCTTGACGCCCAAACTAGAAAAAGAAAAGAAAAAAAACGTGTAGTGTCATACCAAAAGGGCAAATCGCATCGCAAACGCAGTTTTCGCGTTCTCACCATCGACATCTGTGCTCTGCGATCTCGCAAGCTCATCGATTTTGGGGGCGACCCCGTGGGATGTGGCGTGATCGGTACCAGAGCCCCATTGGGAATCTTGTCTTGCAGTCCCACGTTTCTACTTTGACCCTCGGTCGCAAGCCGCGCTGACGAAGGCGGCGAAGACAGGGGGGAAGAGTGAATCGAGATGACGCCACACCAGTTCGGTTCCAAGGCGTCTTCGGTCTTGATCGCTCTCGAGAGGTCGTCTTGGGCACATGGCCGAGCTGCCTTCGTAGAGTCAATGTCCAGGGGTATACCTGCGGAATGTTCCGTTGGTTTTTGCAAATCAGAAAGAGCGCCCCCAAGAGCTTCACAGGGTAGTAGCGATATTGATGTTGAAGGGCCGGCAGTGGCTCCTGGAGGGCGCATATACCCACGCGGCGTCGTATTCTCTAGTCGTTGCCGGGACGCGGAGGGATGACCATCTGGAAAGAAGAGTAAATCAGCAAGTGGCTGTCTGGGGGTTTGGGCTGGGAGGCCCAAGTCCATCAGAGGAACAGCGAGGCGTGACAGCTTTCGCGGCAATGGTGTATTCTCTGTGAGATCAGCGCGAGCTCGTTTGACACCAAGACGGGATCCACCTCGACCACGACTGTCCGACGGTGAGGTAGGCGGACCACCGAGCTCTGGAGGGCCATGCATCGACGATCGCCCGCGCCGCAAACTAGACCCCACCCGCGTCGAGGATCGCGCTTGTCCTTGCGCCACGAGCATCGTTCGGACGCTCTCCACGCCCTTCGTCATCGTCGTCACCGCGCTCGTCACCATGTCTGAAAGAGTCGTCCTGATTTGCTCCATCTGGAGAGGAATGCCGTGAACGATGGGCACGAGCGGCAGCAGCGTGCTCATCAGCATATGCTGCTGATCCTGTATGGACTGCAGCGCATGGGCCTGCGTCTGGAAAAGCTGCGCACCGTCGTCAGCAAGCACACCCACCGACGGGGGAGGAGGGAGAACCGCATACGCACCGTCTGCAACGCATCTATGCGCTTCTCCAACGCCAGCACGGACCTGTCCGTTGACGCCTGCGTGGCCTGAACATGTGCGAGCTCGCCCGCCTGCGCCGGCGCCCCCACGTGCGCCTTCATCTCCGCCTGGCATCTGTTCGCTGCATATCGCGCACACACGCGTCATCAGCAGCGACAACCCAGTAACGTTCAAGAGCGCACCCATCTCGAGCATCTCAGCGAGCACCCGGTCCCGCTCGACGTCGAGCAGCTTCGTCGCGTTCACGACCTGCGCGCGGCAGTCGTCGACGCGCTGCAGGAGCCCGTCGAGCCGGGCGGAGAACGTCTCGAGGTTGGCTTGGGTGTCGTGGAGGAGCATGCGCATGGACGTGCCGGTCTTGTCATGTGGCGCGATGGGCGGGATTTGGGGCGTCTTGTCAGCTGACGGCGAGGACGAGGTGGCATCTTTCCGGAGAAGATGCGCCCAAAGGACGTTCGTGGCCATGATTGGAGGAGCAACCGTGCGCGTTGTGTGGCGGTCGTTTCTTTAAACTGAGGAAGGGTATGTCACGTAGTTGTCGGCCAAAAATGCCACAGCAGCATGGCGCAGAGGAAGCGCGCGGGGCTCATAACCCCGAGGTCACTCGATCGAAACGAGTTGCTGCTAAAATTCTTTTTCATCTCAAAGATTGCGACGACCGGAGAATGAGGACGACGAAGTCCAAACATTTATTTACAGTACCAAAGCATTTCCCGAAATGCTGCCAACAGCAGCATGGCGCAGAGGAAGCGCGCGGGGCTCATAACCCCGAGGTCACTCGATCGAAACGAGTTGCTGCTAAATCCATTTTGTTCGCCTCACTTAGAATGGGACGACCCGGGGTGCAAGCTCTCCAGCATCCCAGCCCTATCCGTCATTCTGTCATTCCGTCATACAAGACTCCCGTGAGATGGCCACCCTCAATTGTCTCATAGCATCCGGCGATTGCCGTGTCACGTGTATACACATGACGATAAACCAATGAGCAGATACTGAGATAAACAGCGTATTTGATTTTCGGCATGAGCACGGTTTTCGTGTGGCCCAAACAAAAATTCCACATATTTGATCCAAGCATCATGATGCAGGGGCATCCGATCTTGTTGCTCACTGTTAGTTCTTCGTCGCCTTCGCCATTGCCGCGGGCGTCGTAACCCAACGCAGTGCCGTCGAAAGTCGGCGGACTCGGAGGGACGACGCGAGTTCCCCCACGACCGCGTCGGTGCCCAGCGCGTTTCAAACGTGATACTTCCGACACCATCGGTTCTCTCGCGACTTTGCCTAAGGGACGACGTGGCACGTCCCCCTGCGCTAAGAGAAACTCTCACGATCGACGGTGCGAAGGTGCGAGAGGCACGTCGGGAGACTGTTTCGGCCGTACAGTCGCTCCTGAAATGAACGGGAATGAGCACATGCGACGAGTTATGCGTGTAAACGGCCTGCCTGAACTCGTGGGAGATGTGGTGCTACTGGACTTGTTGGAAGTCATACCCAGGCCTCGTACGCGGTTCGGCTGGCGATGAGGGTATTTTGTGCTGTTGGGTCGGGGAGGGTGTTGTGAAGGGGCGCACGTTTCGAGTGCCGCTTGTGCGAACCCGTGAGACTCGGCGACAGAAATGGACTGTGATCGTTAGCCTCAAAGAGCGAACGCCTGAAAGTGAACAATCCACCCAGCAACGTCATAGAAAAGTGGCCCCACGAGAGGAGATCTCGAAATACTTCTGAGCGGGGTGGTGCAAGTGAGCCCGTCATCTACCACGTAATAGATATTAAATGTTGTCTAGATCATAGCGCATCAACCAATGAATTAATAACACTAATTTCGACTGCCACATGAAGACGGATGGAGGGTGCATGTCGCTTGCAGTGATGCGTCTCCAAGATAGTTGTTCCTGAGGGTCTGGAGATTGAATAACAATCACACAGATCTCAAGTTCGACGGAGGAGCCTTCTGAATCATGTCAAAAACGGCGGAAGAAATTCGTGATTCCATATTCCTCCGTGACTCCAGTAAATAGATTTAACTGGAAACAAGGTCAGTTCCTTTGATCCGGATCATTGAACATCCATACCCACATGTATCTTAGGTGCTCTGGTCCCTACACCTTGCTCAAGGCCAAGCACATAAATGAGTGCCCTGGCCCTCGACAGCACCAACATAACAAAACGCAACAATGTTGGGAGCTGCAGAAGAGTGGTTCAGATCATAGAAACTGGACGTCCTCACCGAAACTGAACAGCAGAAACCACCCAAACACAAATTTAACAGAGGCCATATGGCCACCCGAAATCTCTGTCGACTGGATAAATTTCGTGGCGCTTTTGCGTCGTTGCTGGTTGCGGGGAACGCGAAGATCATGAGATAATCTCTGAATCATGCACAGAATGCCAGAGAATGACCCGGGTGGATGAGAAAAATTGGCGCTATAATGTGCATTGCACTACTATATGTCCCTACGATAACTTTTTTTTTTCCTTTTGGTGAGAGGTTTGTGTTGATGGTCAACTTCGATGAAAAAGATGGAGTTTCGAGGGACAGCCATGTACCCACATTTACCCACAGCGAAGTATAGCAGGCTGGATATCTAGGACAACCACCATCGATGTTACAGAGATGGATTTTGGAATGAGTGCGGAATCATAACAGCCGCAAACACATGAGCCTGCCGGGAGGCCCGGAGTCACTAGACAAAATATCTGTTCAGTTCCTAGAACACCCAAAATTCTGAAACGGAAGCAGTAAATGTCGCCATCAACAAGGAATTCAGTTTGACTAACGCCGCCGTTGACGGCCGAGGGAATGTTTTAAAAACATGCGGCAGGGCCAGGCTCTTGGCAGCAGGTACGTTTCGTGAGTACAGTCACATCTCCGATCTGCTTTTTTTCAAGCCATGTGAAAACAATGGAGACGGCACAGCTGTGGAATGAAACAAGACGGTTCGAACTATGCTGGTCCGTGGAAAACAGATTGATTGAACTGGTTTATTTTATTTACACGGAGTCCCAAATTCTGTCTTACTCTTGACCTCGATGTCCGCTCTCAGCCGACTCCCGTTGAAAATCCTGCTCGCTGTATTTCGTTACTTGGATGTCTCAGACATTGTTAATATGCGCAGGGTGAGTGTGTATGTTGTAACGAGCTTTACGTTCTATTGGCAACACAGGTTCTCGCGAGAACGGCTGTTTCTCGAATGTCCGACGGTCGTGCTCATGAACCTGAATACAACACTTTCAGGTCTCTCGTCACTTGAAGGAAATTAGTCACCGTAGGGATGTATGGTGGAATTCGTATGACTGCGCCAATTTTCCTCGTCCACCCGGCCCATTTCGCTGGCAGTCTGTGCACGACCTGGAGAATATTCTCGTCTGTAACTTTCGCGTTTCCCGTAATTTGCAACGAGGTACAGGTGCCGCAAAATTTGTCAAACTAACCATTTCAGATGCGACCAAGGCCTTCTTTGTTAGATTTGTCTTTGGGCGCTTTCTATTAGCCGGTTTTCGCGAGGAGATCCGTTGCTACGACCTGGATCAACCTTTCGCACCCTCCGGTGTTGTGTATACACCAAAGACGGGATACATCATCCTTTTTTGTTGTGTTGATGCAGTAGACGACGAGGGGCACCCATTTATGTGCTTGGTCATGAGTGAGAAACGGGAAGTACATGGCCCAAAACACACGTGCGCGTCAACATTTGAAGGCTAGGGAAGAATACTAACACTGTTACTAGCTCAATCTATGCGCTGAATTTCACGGAGAAGCATGAAGTCGTTTTGGAACTTTTGCACCACTTCTAGCATGATTTTGGCATCTCCTGTGTAACACTGGGACCACATGTGATTGTCGTTCAAAGTAGGGATCCCCAAGACCGTACCCATATCCTCGTCTTGGACGTGCATACGCGCATGCAACTCATACTTCCATCATCTGTCTTTGCATGGAAGTTACATGCGGTTGGCCACTTTATCTGTCCTCTCTACCAGTTATTTTAACATCTATTATTGCGGCAGATGGAAGGGTTCAGGACCACCACTTTTCTCAGGAGTATTTCGACATCAACCCACCTCATCTTTGTGGGATCACTCTTCTATGGCACTGCTGGCTGGATTGCCCAAATACAGGCGCTCCCCCTTCCATCTTTGACAACGTCTGAGAAATCCATATCTCTCATGCAATCACACACCGGCAGTGTCCCTGACATCCAGGGATTGCCAAACGTTGTGCTTCTTCGCGGTGCCAACCTCGACCCAACCACTCAAGATACTTTGATCGACATCCAAGTGCAGGTGTATGAGCCACCAGATTCTCATCGGACTATACTGAAAATTGGTACTCTTCAACTCGCTAAGTCTCAAAATGATGTCGGCACCATCACATTTGAGGTGCATGGCTCATTTACCCGTTCTTTGGGACATTGCATGCTTTCTCGCCCCTCTTTCAATGGTACCGGTCGGATGTTCTGCATGTCACCGATCTCCCATCGTGTCATCGCCGCGCTTGATTACAGCGTCCATGGCAACAGTGTCAGCGGAGAAGGATCTAAAGAGAGGGAAGTGATCGAATATCCTCGCGTCCTGGAGGCTGAGCCCATGAACAATGTTTGGGAGTACGATCCCTATTTTGGGAGGGTGTGCATCAGGATGCTGCAGGGAAATCACTCGATTCTGGAGATATTTGACTTTGCTGTATAGATCCAGGCAGCATTGCGGGGGACCCACTTACTGCCATACAACGGCAGTGTAAAGCAATATTATCTCAACCTTACGCAAGTTTCAACACAAGTGGGAACCTGTGTCACTTGGCGGTCCACGTCAACAATGTAACCCTAGTGGGTAATAAGTTGACGACCGGATGGCGTGAACGAATTTGGAGCAATAACAAAGTACCAAATTCAGCGCAAGTGCACGGACCAGAAGACTTGAGCGGCTAATGAATGCAAACCGTTGGACGCAATCAAGATTCCCGCCTGTACCGCGAGTCCACTTAACACGATGTTTCAGATATCGGAACTGCCTATAAGTATTACCTGCGGAGTCGCAGGTATCGCTGCCATTATTGTTGCTATTGCCAAGCTATGGCGACTCGGTAGTCCCAATGTGAGTAAAACGGTTTATCATCACTACCTAGCTATCTTCTGAATTCCGAGCTTCCTTACTAGCTCGACGCAATTCCAACCGTTTCCGGGAGCAGCTATCCTAATCCCTTCTGGGGTGGTTTCAACTACAACATCATTGATGCGATTCAGAAAGGATACGACAAAGTCGGATATCGCTTCTCGCTTCCTTGATGCATATTAACATCAGATGGCATAGCACAAGTCTGCACCATTCAAAATTTACGATCTTTTTCGTTTTCGATGGGTCGTTGTTGTGAGCAATCCTGAGCATATAGAACAAGTGCTGAGAGCACCTCAAGAAGTGCTTTCTTTTGCTGCAGCCATAAGCGAGGTTGGTGCTGTTGTATCTCAATGAAACGTTTCTCTAACTGTTCGTGCAAAGCAACTCAACTCAAGACATCTTCTGGGACACGAGATCGTCGACAGGCGCCCACATGTTATAGCGCTTCGTGCCTGGCTTCCTCGACATATAGCAATATCGTACCATGAAATCAGAGATGAGATTTCCATGGCATTTGATGAGGAGCTGGACATTCAAAGTGACGGTGAGTCGTATGTCTCAATAACATCCTGCTGTGTATTTATTTCTGCAACTTCCAGAATGGAAGATTGTACCGGCGCTGGGATTCGCGCGAAAGGTTGTCTGCAGGACAAGTAACAGATTGTTCGTCGGCCTACCGTTAGGCATGTTTTTCTATCCATTACTGTTCGGATACTGAATGGGTTATCGCTCTAGGCCGCAACCTTGACTGGATTGATCTTAACATCCAGTTCACTATGGCCCTGGTCAAAGCCGGAGTCCTATTGGGCATGTTCCCCGAGTTTATGAAACCGTAAGCCGTTTATGTTATCTATATGGCGCTCAGTATTATATATCAACCGTCAGCCTTGCTGTTCATTTCTTCACAAGCATCAACAAAAGCTTTAAACGTGGTCTGAATAATCTCGGTCCAATAATTGAAGAACGATTGAGGTATATTGATGAGCACGGAGACGATGATACTTCTATGCCCGTTGGTTGATTTATGTGTTTCTCGACTGGAGGGTACTTACCTGTATATCTCTTGAGAATGACCTCCTCTCATGGATGTTGAAGAATGGAGTAAAGACGAAACTGACGCCAGAATTATTGACATCCGTCATGTTATCCGTCAACTTTGCTGGCATTCATGTGAGTACATAACTTGTTGTTCTCGTCTTCCCCTGATCGGTCTTTTACCAGACCACCTCCACGGCACGTCCAGATTACACGGCATTCATCTCTAATGTTACTCATTCTATCTTGCAGAGTTTTACGCAGGCACTCTTCTACCTCGCAGCGAATCCCCAGTATATTCGGCCAATGCGCGAGGAAGTTGAATCAGTCGTCGAAAAGGAGGGATGGTCAAAGGAGTCACTGGGTAAAATGCGCAAAATCGACAGTTTCCTCAGAGAGTGCCAACGTTTCGAAGGAGTGTCTGCCAGTTAGGTTTCTTCGCTTCATTAGCGCTATCTATCCTTATTCCTCGATGCCTCTAGTGTCCGTCGTACACAAAGCCTTGAAAGATTTCACGTTATCAGATGGAACATTTATCCCGCGCGGAACGTTGGTTGGCATCCCCACTCAATGCATCCACCGCGAGGACCGGTTTTACCCCAATGGGAATGTATTCCAGCCCTTCCGATTTGTCGACAAGGATACCGAGGACGGAGAACTTGTGACAAATCGACTCGCCTCGACTGCCACCAACTATCTTGTGTTTGGCCACGGAAAACAGGCATGGTGAGGATTTCTTCGTTTCTTCTCGAACGCTCGTTGATACGTTGTCTAATACTCCAACGATATCTAGCCCTGGTCGTTTTTTGGCCGCCAGCGAATTGAAAACGATGCTGGCTCACGTTATCGTCACGTACGATATCAAGTTGGAGGATGGTGCGATACATCCTCGCAGTTTGCATCTGGGCACCTCGATCACTGTCGATCCCCGTGCGAAGGTTCTCTTCCGAAGACGGGTTGAGTAATTGTTTCGAATTCTTATACCCCACCTGTTTTGGTACAATACAACGCTAGTTACCTTTTGCTGATAGTCCGTTACCACGAGTCATGACGTGTGGGATCTGTAGAACGAGTTAAATCCACCAGTTGAGCATACAAGACTAAGGAGCATGTATTTCATAGAATGAGTTAAATGTTATCACGTATCAATATGAGAGTAATGAGCCGTCATCGTACGCCTTCACTGTAGGGAAAATTCAACGAGAACGCCAGCGAGTGCCAAGTAAGCTTACCGCCAAACATGGCAATGTGGAAAAGGTACAAATATATATATATATATATATCATCGTGATCTGACAGTTCCGGACCGGCTGCAGGAAGCGTTTCGTGTGTTGTTCCAAATCACTCATTTTCCTCAAGATTCAAATGCTCATGGCCGTTCACGTTCGTTCCGCTCGTTGCGTTGCGTTCGAACGTGAGTACACGGGGGCGTACGATGTATCGCCGCTCGCGGCGTCACCCGTGCCCGCCCAGCACGCGACCGTGGGAACGGGGTCACCGCGCGTCAACCGGGTGGCCACCACGGGCCGAGTACAACTTGGTAGCACATGGTCACGGTGCCGTACCTGCAAGTCCAACGTGTCTTATTCTACCTCGTCTCCTGGGTCGACCGCGACAATTCCAGCTGAGAATTTGATTCTTCGGACCAAGTTATCTCATTGAATGGTTTGAGACCTAACTGCCACCAAGCTACCCAAGAGAAGGTCCATACATTGCATACATCAGTGGAAGAAGAGAGATATATGGACATGCTCATCTGATATACAATAAAATATACTTGACTGGCCAGACGCCTGTCTCACTTTTGGCTATCAACATCACTAATCCCGGCACGTAAGAAGCACTTACCGTAAACAGTCGACAATTGGAGGGTGTTCGGAACGATGGCAGAGTGCTAAGATCCTGCCACATGAGCACATGCACCGGTGCCAATGAGGAACACTGAAACAGTTATAACATACAAACGAAGGCAACGCTGGCACCTGGCATTGCAGGTGTCCCAGGATGGCGTGTCCATCTTGTGAAGCTTAGTAGTTCAAGGTGGCTGGCATACATCAGACGTATGCATATATGCGCTGTCAAGGTGCCCAGATAACAGTCTGGTTCGTTTCACTGCTAACCCTTGCCAATAGGATACAGGTAACAATCTCATCGGGGGCAATGGTGAGTTGGCATTGCCCGCCATATGTCACATCCCAGGCGTATATATGCACTGCCAATAAAAAAAAAACGAAGGTAACTCCACACGCCGCGTGCGTTCAGCATGGTATTCCAAACACCAGAATTAATTCTAGGCGTTACCTGGGGGGTCGCAGGCATTGTTGCCGCCATCATCGCCAAGCTATCACGAAGGTCCAATGTAAGTACTAAAAGAGTGTAACGGGACATTGCTCGCCGCTCTCCGAGTCGGGTTCTGAACTTCTTTACTAGCTCGATGCAATTCCAACCGTTGGAGCAGGGAATAGCTTACTTGGTGTTTTGTGGGCACCTTGGGGTGGTCTAGAGAACACTGTCAACGGCGTTGATGCACTCCGTGAAGGATGCAGCAAAGTCAGATATCACCCCCCCACGTCTTTGGATTCATAGTGTTGACGGATACTATAGCACAAATCTGCGCCATTCAAGATTTACGATCGTTCTCAATGGGTCATTGTTGTGAGCGATCCCGAGCACATAGCACAAGTATCGAGAGCGCCCGAAGAAGTGCTTTCTCTCGCTGAAGCCACAAACGAGGTTGGCATTGTTTGTGCTGCCATGAGATGACGTCGCACATACTGATCATTAATGCACAGTACTACAGCACGCAGTACACTATAGGGCGAAAGATCCTCGGTGAGCGTACCCACAAAGTAGTGATTCATTCCTGGCTTGCTCGAAATATTGCAACACTGTACCCTGAAACAAGAGATGAGATTTGCATGGCATTTGATGAGGCGCTGGATCTTCGAAGTAACGGTGAGCTATAGCATGTGTCAAGAAAGGGTTATCGTGTGTTAATGCTGATTTTGGGGACATCCAGAGTGGAAGGGTATACCAGCACTGAATCTTGCGCGAAGAATTGTCTGTAGGACGAGCAGCAGACTTTACGTCGACCTTCCGCTAGGTATGCTCGTTTATTAGTAATTGCTCACCAATTATGCGATTTGTCTCTCCAGGGCGTGATCCCGACTGGATTGATCTCAACATCCAGTTTAGTATTGACTTCACCAAAGTTGGAGCATTGCTAGGGATGTTGCCCAAGTTCATGAGACCGTAAGTCATTTTGGTTGTCTATACAGCGCTCATATTATGTACCAATCATCAGCCTTGCCGTTGGTTTCTTTCCAATTTTGACAAAAATCCTTAAACGTGGCATGAAGCATCTTGGGCCAATAATCGAAGAACGATTGCGGTATCTTGATGTGCAAGGAGATGAGGATGCTTCTATACCCGTTGGTTGATTTGTGTCTCTCTCAGCTCGAGAGAACTTACAGTTATATTTCTTAAGAAAGACCTCCTCTCATCGCTACTAAGGAATGGAGATTTGAAGATGAGTCCAGATTTCTTGGTATCCGTACTTTTAACACTCAACTTTGCTGGCATTCATGTGAGTACATATCTTGTGGACCTTATCTTCTCCTGAAGAATCCTGCCTTCCATCAGACTGCCTCTATGGTGCGTTCAGATCAGCCTGTTATGTATTCATATCTAGAACGAGACATCATTTCACGCAGAGCTTCACGCATGCACTCTTCTACCTTGCAGCAAATCCCCAGTATATTCAATCGTTGCGCGAAGAAGTTGAACCGATCATCGAAGAGGGGGGATGGTCAAAGGAGACACTGGGTAAAATGCACAAAGTTGACAGCTTCCTCAAAGAATGCCAACGTTTTGATGGTATGACCGCAAGTAAGTATCTTTTTTTTGTTCATCTCTGATGCATTATCCAATTGTGTTTCCCGATGCCTCCAGTGGCCATGATACGCAAAGCCATGAAAGATTTCACATTGTCGGATGGAACATTGATTCCAAATGGAGCTTTGGTTGGCATCACCCCTCTACATGTCCACCACGAGGACAGGTTTTACGACAATCCAGATTTATTCCAGCCTTTCCGGTTTGTTGAGAAGCATGCAGAGGATGAAGAAGCTAGGAGAGATCATTTGACCTCGGTCGCCATCAACTATCTTCCGTTTGGGCATGGCAGGCATACATGGTGAATTTCTTGTTTTCTTGTCTACTGGTTGCTGAGTAAATTGTCTGACCTTCCAACATCAGTCCTGGGCGCTTCTTTGCATCTAATATGCTGAAAACGATGCTGGCACACGTCATCATCACATATGATATTAAGTTGGAAGATAGCATGGAGAAACCTCGTAGTCTGCATGTGGGCGCCACAATCGTACCTGATCCCCGTGCAAAGGTGCTCTTCCGAAGGCGAATCGAGTAATCAGCTCAGATTCCTGCCAGGTTCCACAGTGTCTTGAACCATGTACAATGTACTTGAAATCTTGTTTTCGTTATCAGTTTATATATACCGGCTTGCAAACGCACTGAAGTTTGGGCAAAAGCTTCAATTGACAACAATGCAATTGCGCCGAGTACTTATAGCACGTAGGACTGTGGATTGATGCTATGTTAGAGCGCATACCTGAACAAAGGATTGTCGTCCCCAACGTCCTTGAGTTCATTGCTGCGTTCATCTATGGTTCCACCTTCCACACACATCCGTTCCTTTTGCATGTTCAACCTAACAAAATCACGAATGGACGTACACAAGACTGAGGAAGCCCATGACCATCTCGTGTCCAACGCGGAACCTTGGCGGATCGAGATAAATAAATGCTGAACATATCCTGTGATCTCGAGTTCCCACCAGATCATGATGTCGGAGATCAACCCGTACATGGACTGTCGAATACATACGATACTTAACCTACACTTCCTTTTCTGGATATCACGCGGCTTACACGCAGAAACACTCGTTTACCACGCTTTCCTCCAGTCTCGTACCACGTCGACTGGAGGTAAGTTACCTAGTACTATCCTTTACTCTACTTTAATCACCTGTACTAGTCTTGCGACTACCTACAGACGTGTCCCAATACATGATGGTGTGCTGCGACAAGAACGACTTACCCTCCTGAATTCCCCAGCCAGACCACGAGGGCAATGACGACGCCACGCTTGACGTCTCCTCCAGCATTCAGAGCAAGCCATACAAGCATAACCGGGATGGCAGAATAGACCCCCATCGCGACGATGATTGTGCTGAGATAGGAAACGCCAGAACTTGCCTGGGTGTAAAGGACAATGTATCCAACCAACGCAATGAATGCTCCAGCAATCACGAATGGGCCATGAATTCGCAGCTTGTCGGAAGAGACACCACAAAGAACGGTACTGATGCAACCTGCAGAAAAAGGAGGGACGGAAAGGAGCTGAGCGTTGGCAGCAGAGAAACCGAGGTCTTCGATGATAATTGGGAAGAAATATCGCATAAGCAGGAACGAGTGTGCTGGATCACGTCGTCAGACACCAGGAAGCCAGTTTACGTTAGAGCCTTGTTATCCACATACCCGAGGTTTACACAAAACTGAACATAGGTTTATGATCCTTGAAGCGTCTGCAGAACGAATCGCAAATCAAAACGTGTAGCAAGATTGAGTCGGCTTTCAGCAATTCGGTAAGACAACGTCTCTTGCTCTCTGTCAAAAATAACGCTGTCTGGATACTAAACGGAGGTGAGTGATGGGAAAGACCAACAGGATAAATACACGAACATCATCCATGATGAAGGGACTCGTTGGCGCTACAAGTACCGTGGCTATCGGAATTAGACCATCGCATGACGATCTGATTGTAACTAGACACTCACCAATGCCTTCCAGGCAGAACTAATCCCGGGTAAGTATATTATATTGTGGGATCCGCCAGCCACGCACAATCCACTGCCAACCGTGGAGGCCACCAATCCTGTCAGGAGACGGAAAATTAGATGATGGATAAAATCTCAAAAGTATCGCGGCCCAACCCTTCCATTTTTTCAATCCCATATCAGCAATGTGTTGCACTGAGACCAGAGAACTCGTGCCAGAATCCCACCAAACGCGCCTGCCGTAGTGGCAGAAGAGTAAAATACCCCAATTTGCTTTGCACGCTCGGCACGGG
This sequence comes from Heimioporus aff. retisporus, assembly GCA_038094615.1. NCBI lineage: Eukaryota > Fungi > Basidiomycota > Agaricomycetes > Boletales > Boletaceae > Heimioporus > Heimioporus aff. retisporus. The sequence goes on along the minus strand of JBBPUI010000122.1, from coordinate 21,342 downwards.
GGTACCATAGGAGAGATGTAGTATATCACGCCAGGAAACAATCCAGCTTCTGCTACGCCCAGAAACGCTCGGGCGCTACTCATAATCAAAACAAATCAGCGATTGTCCCCGCTACTGTTCGGACTCTTCCACAGCGAGTCCTTGAAATGTGTTCACGAGACACATCAAGGTTACGATTACACCCCAAGCAACCATGATGGTTGGTACCGATACGTTGCATTAGTGCTTAAGACAGGATTTAAAATGACCACCGTACTCCATATAAATGGCCGAAAGAACTTTAGCATGATATTTCTGTGAATATCGATTCGCAAACCAGATACAGTGCATCCCGGTTCTACTCACGATGGAACTTGACCAAGACAGTGTGGAACCTTGCCAAGAGTTAAACAGAGGTACCGAATATCAACATGATTCCGCGCATAGAACACCGCAGCGGCTGTGTTATATCTGAGTTCGACAAGCTGCAGGTCGATAGACATGCCCCCAATGTTCGCATAAGCTGGAATTGGTATACGCGGTAGCTTGTCAGGATAAAAATACTAGTCCGGACCAATGTTTGAGCGATCTCTACGTGTATAGGACTGGGAATCAAGGGTGGTTTGGAAGACAAGTCGAGCCTGACTCACAAGAAAGAAAGCAGAAAAGTAATGTAACCGTGGGCAGAATATGCTAGTCTATTTTCCTCAACAATCTGGCGTGTTCCTCGGCACTAACGCTGTTTAAAGCGTCGAAGGTGATCTCTTTATCAATAAGATAATCTACCAGATGAGTGGCTGAGGTCAGTAAACGACGACACACGCCATCACATAACAAGACAGCAGCTTTAGCACACGTTGGATAATTGTGTCTGCTTTGGACAATCAAGTCAAGATTGTGGGTGTGATTGAGGGAGAAAGTTACTTTCAAGTGCCAGACCTTAGCTAACCATCAGGTTTACCACAAACCCCAAACCAGTGCTCATGCCCTCGACCCGACGTTGCTAGGGTCTTGGATCCTGGGACCCGAGAGCCTGCGGTATGTACCCAAACCACTCTTTTCTAAGCTGATTTACTTAACGTCGGATTCAGCGGGGAGTTCTTTGGGACCGACGATCTATCCGGCAATCTGTGCTACGATCAACAGCAGATGTTGCCATGCTGCAAACGAGGTGACTTACCTGAGTGACGGAATTCGACCCAGTCATGCTGAGATATGGCCCGCACAGCAGGGACTCGAAAGCATATGAACACTGGCACTGTACTACGACTGTCATGTTAGCTGGACAACCCGAACAAAGGAAGTTGTGTACATAAACTTTTGCGTCCAGTCACAATGTGTAATGATTGATAGTGGTGGATCTTGAATTGCCCGGGGCCCGGGTTGAGTTGTGCACGTTCCAAGCTCTACTTGAGCTCGTCATACTATTTCCGATACTTGGGTAACCAGTAAGACCATCGGACGTAGGCATGATCGTTACGCGCACTGATTTTCTATTGCGCTCAACAAAGTGTTTTCTTACGGGGGTTCACAGCTTGCCAGCAATCACATAGCATCCGAAACCATTGATGTGGCCAATAGGTCACCCTCGTAGTTTGCGATCTGACCGACAGGAGTTGAGGGTGACCTGCCACTCAGCTCGTTTGTATTACCTGTTTTCTTGTCCTCCCCTCCCCTCCCTGCTTAGGGAGTCGGTCCTCGACATGAGTAGTCGAGGTGAGTAATCGAAGAAGCGAAAAGAAAAAACCCATGACTAGTAGTGACGGTGGCATTACGAACTGAAAACTCTACGAAAACGTAGTGGGAATACTTTCGGTTGATTGCAGAGCCCAGAGACTGATCTCGTCCTGATTAAGTTTAGTCCATCTCGCGTATGTCTATCGACTGTAAGACATCAATCATCAATGTAATCCTATCGTTGCGCACCTCGGTGAACTTCTTCAGAAGTTCAGCAACCTTGGCTTCCGACTCTTGTTGTCGTTGGTCGTTGGCTTTTGTTTGTTGGAACAAAGCTAGATTCTCCTCTTCGAGCTGTCTAACATGAGTGGGTATTAAATAATGGTGAATGATGTGTAGACTTGCACTCTGTAACGTTGCCCTTAGCTTTTCCACCTGTGCCTCCAGGACGGGGACAGTCTTGGCACGAACTGCGGCACGTGGATCCAAATCCTCTGTCCAGACATCTCTGCCATTACTTTGACCCTGTTGATTTCGAGCGCGTGCATCGGTTACGACGCGATGAAGGACGTTGATCCGTTCGCGCACGCTAAAGTCCTTGAACAGGGTCTCACAGCTGGCCTAGGATCATTTTGTCAATTCACATACACTCGTATCGCCATACATACGCGTATTTGGTCCTCTATGTGGCGCGAGATAGTGTTAGAGATGCCTTCAGCACCATATGGCTCCTCTTTGCACCACAGCGGAAAGCATTCCTGAAAGTCTTCGAATCTGACGTGTTCTAGCGCGGCTGTCTCGTTGAAAGGCAATACTTACGTCCACTTGTGCGCGGCTCTGCTAATGGCCAACTGCAACGCCGAATGAAAGTGTGTCCAGCGTTTGCTGTCTTCGTTCATGGTGGTCGTTGATGTGAGGCCCTCGGGCCAAGTCATGTGACCATACGAGGCTGTCACTGCCTTCGTGCCTTCGTGGGAGAGTCCCATTAGACTTGGACACGACGAATTATTTGCGAGCTTGTACAGGTATAGGTGCAGTACCGCCATCGCGCTCGACTCGTCCACGACATGGACCGCGACGACGAGAATGCTACCCCGCCTAACGACGTACGGACGCAACAGCAGCCACGAAGTTCGATATCCTCCTTTATACTCGTCATATTCATCATATTCATGTTCACGAACCACAACGGCGACGAGTACATTGCAAGGAGTCATTATCAGGACGCACTGCAAGCTTCGAGTGACCAACTGGCCAACTTCACCGCATGGATGAACGGGGAGAGCTCTAATTTCACCATGGTAGGCATTTTGTATATGTGAGACGTGTTGCTGATGCACGCACAGCCAGAGAGCAGGCTGGCCCTTCCTTTGCTTGCCCATTCCTTCGTACCCCTCGGTCGTAAGCTTGGTCGACTCATTGGATCATATTATTTGAATACCACCGGATTCGTACGGGGACCTGTTGACTATTACAACATAACACCTTCCAGTCTCGCATCGAGCAACGTTCCATGGAAGTCATACGCGCAGTCTTACATGTCGGATACCAATATGACCGAGGTCAGCGAAAAATTGGGGTCTTGGAATTGGTCGGCAGCGACCAACCTGTCGTGGAGTATCGTCGACCATGCTCCTGTATCCGTGGAAGGTGTGGCAGAACAGATTGCTATGATCCACGTAAGATACTTTGCGAATTATTGCAGTTCTTTGTTCTGAAATATAACATTTAGGGAAGGCTCGAATTCTGGGGTATGGAAAGCCCGGACCTGTTGCGAATGGACTTTGATGGTGTCCATTTTCTCTCTAATGGCACCATCTACGGGTTTGCTGAACCAAATGGGTAATGTGATTTCATTCCCAACAGACCTTATGTCAACACCTCGTCAGGCATGCCATCGACATTCGTTACCTTCCTGTCATCGTTCCAGAGAGCGTTCGGAACGAAACGATGCGTACCATCAAACCGGAGCTAGCTTCTCGAATCAACAAGTTAAGGGATATGATAGATTCCGGTGTTGTCGAACAAGAGTCGAGTCAAGGTATGTAAATATCGGTGTCGTGTGACTACGAAATCTCATCCTACCATAGGTAGGAATCCGGAAACTGCCTGTGGATTTGTGGTCCACGCCCAGATCGAGCCTTCTCCCGTATATCAGGATCTCATGCGGGATTTCGAAGACGAACTTCAGAAACCAACTGGAAGGTGGACAATAAAACAACCGCCATTACGGTTGGATGGGATGCTCGTGAGTCGAGAGTGCGGGTTACTCTACCACTTACATCATGCAAATGGCTTGAGGTATGGGGCGCTAGTACGGTTGTTTTCTCGTGTTCATTGACGTGTATTACCCCATACGTAGGTCTCAAGTATTCTTCCGCAAAGTTACGCAGTGTGAGTCCTATCCTTCAACATTCCTTGTGTCGTTTGTAACCTATGTTTCCATCAGACGCAAGCTTGTCTGCATTATTCTATCTTATATTAGTAGCATTGTTGTCTCGCCAAATCGACCGGGCGCATACACCCGCAGCACTCACGCGCTTGTCGCTATGGACATTCCTGACTCAAGCTATCGTTGATGCCCTCGCGTTCGCTGGGCATATCACTTTTGCTATCTTGGCAAACGGCCGGCCATCCATGTCTCTCGTTGCCCCGGCATTCCTAGCTTGCCTGTTGTTTGCTCTTGAGGCTGTGCGTAATGCAACTTGGTCTCGGGCTTCGGCCAATACTTACGTTCCTTTATAGCAACATGCCATTCTGATAAACCAAGTTCAGGCGCCAGAGGAGACGGCAGCCCAACCGGCACGACCTCCTGCCCCTCCTGTTCCCGCACCTGCTGCGGATGACCCTCAACCCCAGCTACCTGTACCGACTACCGCACCACCACGTCCTACCAGCACCACCTTCTTACAGCTCCTCATTCGTCATGTTCGATCAGATCCACAAGCTCGCATATGTATGAGACTTTCCTTTTTCAACCCCAATCTGATCTCATGATTCAATACATATACCAGGGTTTGGCATGCTCTTGTTCCTCACGTTCATCATACGTGTGATGGTCACACCTTCTCTCGCGCTTTTTTTCGTTGCCAGCATGTACTCTATGTTTTGGTTCCCACAGATTATACGCTCGGCAAAGCGAGGGCGACCCAGCGCGTTGAGCGCAGAGTACATCATCGGAACGTCTATTTGCAGGCTTTACTTCGCTCTCTGTAAGGACGCTTCTTCACACTTGTGTTGTGCGATTCTGAGCTGAGGGGGCAACATAGACTTTTTGACGTGTCCAAAGAACGTGTTGGACGTCAAACCTCGACGTACGTTGGGGTTGTATTTTCGTCCCATTTATCAGTGACCATTTTGGTGTATAGGATGGTCCTATTACCTTTGTGCCTTTGTTGCCTTCCAAGTAGCTATTGTGCTCCTCCAACAACGGCTAGGACCGACGTTCTTCCTCCCTAAGCGCGTACGTCCTATCCTCGAATTTGATCATCATGCGATCGACGCGTTATTTTCAGTTTGCCACCGCAGAGACCTACGACTATCACCCACCGCTGCCGCTATCTATTTCGGACCCTGAAGCACCAGAGCAGTCACTGGGTGATTGTTCTATCTGCATGGAAGCGATTCATGCAGGGGATCCGACGCCACTGCAGCACGTCGCCGTTGGCCTACTACACAAAGTCGGAGGGAGGAAGAGCTATAGTCTGGCACCGTGCCATCACATCTTTGTGCGTCCCATCCGTTCATGTATCCCTCGTCTGACATACCTTTGCTTCCAGCACACGGACTGTCTCGAAAAGTGGCTCGCGATCAAGGTAAGCACCTAGTTTTGCGTGACGCGCGGCGAAGACTAATGCGTGTGTATAGAACATCTGTCCTCAATGTCGCCGGCCGCTCCCACCCCTCTAACATTCACCGCATTCCTTGTACGTCTACCCACCCATACTAGTCTACATTGTACTTTCGCATACTGCATCCCATCTGCATCATGCTAACCAGATTTCGACCGGATTCCCGCCTGCGCCATCGACCTGCGCGATTTGATGAAAATCCAGGCCGATGGCTTTGGCGCAATCCCAGAGCGACCGTTCGTCGGGGTGTCGTTCCTTATATCCCATAAGCACCTTGGGCTGTCCCTTGCATGATCCCTGAATCAATCGGGAGAGCGTCTTGATGAGAGCGGGAAAAGATGCTGTGTTGTAGGTGATGTCGGCCATACTGCGTGGGGTATTTCTTCGTGAACAGCTCGGAAGCACAACAAGAATGACGTACATAATGGCATCTAGACCAGTCTCTAGTTGGTCTTGGACTTGGGGCGGGAGCTCATCGTGTTCCCAGTCCAACACGGCAGCTTGAGGTGTGCATGCGCCCGTGTACTGATCGTTGGACGCGGCGATATTGTCTTGCAAGATGGGTATCGCAGAGGCTAGCGGTGCGGTCGTGTATAGGCGCATGAATGAGCGGAATGAACACATACGCACGTAGGTCCGTAGTGACGATCGAACCCGGGTCTTCTACTCGGTCCAACGTCGCGCGGAGGATGGCAAGCGTGATGGCCGCGACGCCGGTGCCAGCACCTGTGAGGGACAACTCCATCCCTGAATCCGTTGGAGAGGGTCAGATGACGCACCTAACTCCAAGATCTGTCGCGCGTCCGTGCCAAAGAGCGCATCGCGTAGATCGATGAGGTTGGAAGCGTCCCCCGAAAAAAGATGGACGAGCCAAGAGGACAGACCGATGCCGCTGTCCCAGATTTTCTATCACCGCACGCGTCCGTGAGGGGTGTCGGCCGAGTGCCACGTACACACCTTGTCGAGATCAAACGAGGTCTGCTCCGTGATCTTAAACACGATCGGACGGTCGCGCGCTGGAACGCGCAGTGCGTACGACCGCACGATCCGCTCCTGTTTCGCGCCCGCGTGCTTGTTCGCCGCGACACCGGCAGCCGCACTCCGATGTCGACCGGGAGAGACGAAGAGCACGGGCATCGACATGACCGCACACGGCACGCGCCCGGTTGTGTCGAGCGCGCCGAGCTGGACGATCTGGTCCCCGGGGGTCGTTCCGCACGTCAAGACGAGTCGCCACGCTTGTGCGGACGCCGTGTCCCCGGTTCCAAGCGAGTGTTGGGCGGGCGGGTGCGGGACGGGTATCTCTTTGTACGCGGTGCTCGGTCGCCAGGACGTGAGCTTGGTCAGTTTCGTGGTCACCGGCGTGGTCGGGCGCGGTGAGGCAAGGGACCAGGCATAGAAGATGTCGATCGGGTCGTCCAGAAACTCGGTGCGGAGGGCGTTGGATATTTGCGGGGTGATGAGGATCGGACCTGTGCTCGCCGCTTGTAAAGGTGGAGGTCGAAGAAACGAGATGTAGTAAAACATCGTCAGACAAACTGAGCCAAGCAACGCTGCTAATTTAGCTTAGTACTAATTCCTCGTCTACCTAAACTACAGGTTAGCCCAAGGACTCAGGTCATCTATGGAGGCAAGTCAATATCATTACCAACAGATGCTACCGTCGTGGTTCCAGTTGTCTACAAAGGCAGTCAAGAGATGAATCGAAACAACGCACTGGACATGCCATCAATGAAATTTTCAAACGGGTTTCTGGTCCTAGGTAGCTGAAACAAGGGGTTCGGCATTTTTGGATGCGGGCCGATGAATTCAGAAAGAACTGGCAATATGGTACACCGGTACCGTTCCTGGATTGGCTGGACCTACTCATCGACAACAGCCGTGTACGATTTGGAAGTGCGGACAACTTCTTTTACCGATAACAGTGTACTGAAACCAAACGCATGCGCCCAGATCATGACTACGGGGAACAAGAAGCACTCATGAAACGCGGAAGAAAAATACTAATTGCCAGTGTCCTGCGACGGTGGTGATTCCAGCCTTCGACATGGCATTCCAATTACCAGAACTAACTTCGAGCATTATCTGCGGGGTCGCAGGCATCGCTGCTGCTATTGTTGTTATCGCCAAGTTGTCTCGCCGGGGTCACAATGTGCGTAGAATGGTTAAACAGCATCATTTCTCACCGATCTCTTAGGATTTGAACTTTTTACTAGCTCGACGTAATCCCAGCCGTTGGTTCCAGAAGTTACATGCCTGGTTTCTGGTTGAGTGGTTCAAACCAAAATGTTGATGCTGTCGATGCGATACAAGAAGGATGTAACAAAGTAAGATACTGTTTTCCCCGTCTTTTCGTGCATGTCAACATCCGAATATTACAGCACAAATCTGCGCCATTCAAAATTTACGACCGTTGTCGATGGGTTGTCGTTGTAAGCAATCCCGAGCACATAGAACAAGTGCTGAGGGCACCTGAAGAAGTGCTCTCTTTTTCTGCAGCTGCAAGCGAGGTCGGCTCTAGTTGCGTTACCATAAATGCGGCTACACTGACCGTTCTGCACAGCGATTCAACACAAAATATACACTGGGAAGAGAGATCCACGCCAAGCGTCCCCATCTCGTAGCACTGCGTACCTGGCTTCCCCAAAATATTGCAACACTGTACCATGAAATTAGAGATGAGACTCCTATAGCATTTGATCAGGTGCTGAAGCTTCAAAGCAATGGTGGGTTGTATGTATCAATAAAAGGTTACCACGTGTTGATTTGGCAACATCAAGAGTGGAAGGGTGTACCGGCATTGGATCTTATCCAAAGAGTTGTCTGCAGGACAAGCAATAGACTATTCGTTGGCCTTCCACTATGTATGTGTTTCTGTCGGACAGCTCCGGTTATTGACTCGGAATGGGTTGTCGTCGTAGGCCGCAACCCCGACTGGATCGATCTTAACATCCAGTTCACCACTTACTTTGCTAAAGCCGGAGCCTCGTTAGGAATGTTCCCCGAGTTTATGAAACCGTACGTTATTTTAGTTTTCTATATAACACTCAGTTTATGTACCAGTCATCAGGCTTGCCGTGCATTTCTTCACAAGCATCAGCAAAAATCTTAAGCGTGGTTTGAAGAATCTTGGTCCAATGATCGAAGAGCGATCGAGGTATATCAATGAACACGGGGATAAGGATGCTCCTGTGCCCGTTCGTAGTTCCATGTATTTCTCAACTTGAGAGCACTTACCTGTATATTTTTCAAGAACGACCTCCTCTCATGGATGCTAAAGAATGGAGGAGACACGAAGCCGACGCCAGATATGTTGACATCTATCATGTTATCCGTCAACTTTGCTGCCATCCATGTGAGCACATATCCTGTGGACGTCTTCATTTTCTCCTGACCGGTCTTGTACCAGACTACCTCCATGGTGCGTCCAGACTAACCAGCATTCACATCTAGTGTAATTCACTCGTTTTGTAGAGCTTTACGCAGGCACTATTCTACCTCGCAGCAAATCCCCAGTATATTCAACCAATGCGCGAGGAAGTTGAATCGATCGTCGAAAGGGAAGGATGGTCAAAGGAAACACTGGGTAAAATGCACAAAGTTGACAGCTTCCTCAGAGAATGCCAACGTTTCGAAGGAGTGACCACACGTAGGTGTTCTTTCTTTGTTGTTTTCCGATGCGTCGTCCGTGGTTCTCACTCCCCGACGTCTCTAGTGCCCATCGTACGCAAAGCCTTGAAAGATTTCACGTTGCCGGATGGAACGTTTATTCCGAGCGGGACCTTCCTCGGGGTCACCTCTCGATATGTCCACCACGAGGACAAGTTTTACGACAACGGGAATCTATTCCAACCCTTCCGATTTGCTGACAAGCATGCGGAGGACGAGCAAGTCGTGAAAAATCAATTTGCCTCGACTGCCATCAACTATCTCGCATTCGGACATGGCAAGCATTCATGGTGGGATTTCCTTCCTTTTTTCATTTTATCAGTCATCGCATGCGTTGTCTGACCCTCGTACAACGACAGTCCTGGGCGTTTCTTAGCAGCTAGCGAACTGAAAACAATGCTGGCGCACGTCATCGTCACATACGATATCAAGTTGGAGGACAACGCGACGGACCGTCGTAGTTTGCACGTGGGCACCTCGATCTTGGCCGATCCTCGTGCAAAAATCCTCTTCCGCAGGCGGGTTGAGTAATCGTGGTCTGTTCAACTCCTATGTTCTCTCGCTGTCCTGAGTCATGTACAATATATGTGACGTGTCATAAAATACTATGATGTAAGGGCGTATAACTCCCCCTCCAAAGAATGAGCCCGGATGCAATATGGTGTGCAATTCCGTCCAAGTCTCCCCGCGCAATGCAACACAGAGATTGCACAAAGGATATCCACGTAGATATATAAGCTATGTAAATGTTTTAGAGACCAGCATGAATATTTGTAAAGACTGTACACGGCCGGACGGAAGCGGGCACTGCCCTCAACTGTGGCCTACACGGCAAGATCTAAAACCCTCATAAACGACTGGTGATGATCCATCCAAAATTCGAGGCATATACGACCGTGATAGGGATCGTAATCCAACACCTCGCCCAACAGCTCAAAGTCCAGAACGCGAGGGTGTTCGACTACCTTGGCCTCGGCAGGCAGTTCACCGCTGCAACGATCCCTGCGAAAGTCGTACTCGAGCGCAGCGATGGTACAACGCGAGCCCGGCACTCGGTAAAATATCTGGCCGGTGCCGCCGAAAGATGGATGAGATTGTGACCAGTAACCCAAGGGCCGGCTCAGCCAGCCGGACGGTTCGAACGTGATGGTGCCGATACCGTTTGCAGGCCTTGCAAGGCGAAGGGTGCCGTACTTCAAGCAGTAGCGCGAATAAGAGTCGAATTCTTCCACTTGAATTGTGATCAAGGTATCCTGCGTGGCTGGGTCGACGACCGCATCTTGAAGGAGCGCAATGCTCGCTCCCGTGATGCGGGGTATAATACCGCTGTGCGAATAACTGAGGGATACGGTATGTTCGTGGGTATTCCGTGGTGGCAGAGCAAATGCCCAGAAGTGTGCGATCCACCCAGTGCCGTCATAGTAGAGCGACCCCACGAAGAGCAGATGCGTTGACGTCGAAATACCTCTGAGCGGGACTACGTCACTAAATCCCGGCATCTATATTTTCCAGATGTCACACTGTGTTAATTTGGAACAAAAAAAGGGTGGCTCACCGCACCTGACTTCCACATAAAGAGAGATGACGGAAGTAAGAACTGTGTGCGTGTATGCACGTCCATGGCGAGGAGATGTGTTTCATCAGGCTCCGTATTATGACTCTGAATAATAATGACACGGGAGCCAGATTCAACGGAGGACATATAAAAGTCATTGTGCTCGAAATGGTGCAGTAGATCCAAAGTAATCTTGGACTCCTCCGTGACATTCAGCGAATGGATGGAACTAGCACCAAAGTCAAATCTCTGAATCCACATTTAACGTTTAAAAAAAACCTACATGTATTTTGGGCCGTCTGGCCGCGGCTTCTCGATCAGTGCAATGCACATAAAGGGTCGACCTTCGATGTCGATAGAACCAGCACAATAAAACGTCGTGAGCATTCCGGTCATAGGTTTATGAATGATGGTGGGACTTGCAGAAGCTTTGAGATTGAGGTCATAGCAACGAACTTCCTCGCGGAGAGCGACTATCAGAAATCGCCCAAAGGCAAAACTAATACAGAGACAGTCGCTTATGTTCCGAACCTCTCTTAGCTGCACGCTCTTTGCAGCCCCACTGCCTCGCCGCAAGTTTCTGGAAAGACGAAAACTTCGGCAGAGTGCAGTTTCTAAATCACATGCAGACTGCGAAATGTATGGGCCAGGAGGATGGGGAAAATTCGCGTTGTGGTAGGCATTGAACCACACGTCTCTGCGGCGACTGATGTCGTTAAGGAATCGAGAGACCTGAAAAGTAAGAGCACCTGTATTCAGTATCAAGATGTTCGAAGCAGATGCTCTGATTATGAAGTACAAGGACTTCCACTCGAATATAAAATCACACTTACTCTGCGAATGAGAACAATGTCTATGGCATCGAAATAGCGAAATATTGCAAGTAGGATTTCCAATGGAAACTGAGAGAGCATGTAGTAAGTGTTGGGTATCTGCTTTGCTGAGATCCGAAGCGTAAGAGTTTTTATTTTATTTTATTTATTTGGACAAGTGTATATACAGACAAAGCGACGGGTGCGGCAAGTCCCACACAGCACACCGAGGCAGCTGACCGAATTACACATGCCCTATTCTGATAGGTGGTGTAGGGCTCCGTTCGCTACCTGGTGTCCCCAGTCAGGTAGGGAGCCCCGGTTGTTCATATACTAAAACCTCACGGTTTGTGGCCAAGTTCCGTGGGAGAGACTCAGGGTGGGGGATGAGTTGGACGCAAGTGTGGAAAGCCCTAGACTTCAGTGGTCCTTACGCTTTCATTTTGCTAGTCTGCGATCGGTATCGAATCTCGTCGTGATGGCATTGCGCTATTTGGAGCGTATTGTCTCGCGAGTGTAGGTGTAGGTCTCCGATAAGCTGGTCGCAGCAAAATGTCCAAAGGGGAGGTATGCGGACTTTGATAGGAGGACGCGTTTTAGGCGCGCGGCGCCTCGTTGCACCGGAGTGGTGGCCTGTTGGCCTGCAGAAGGGTTAGCGATGTTGCCGCACCCGAGAATGGTACCTAGGTTGGGTTTCGCCCAACGTTCGGTTGGTCCCCGCCATGCGTGACGGACAAGGGTCCATAAAATGTCGTGCTCTATCGCCACACAGCCTGTCATGTGGGTTCGGAAGATTTGGTGGAGTCCCCGCTGCAGAGGGGGCATTTCGCTCGAGTTTCGTAGTTGGGTATGTTGGACCAGAACTTGCCAATACGTAACGAATTGGTTATTGCACTGTATAGGAAGTTTTGTATTGAGCTGCATTTGCTCGCGTGTCGTGGACTCCTCCGGTGACGCTTTCGTTTCGACGTAGTGAGAAACCAAGTGGTGTAGTAGATCGCTCGGAATCCTTGCGTCGCTCCTTTTCGTCCGCCTACCACCTCCCACAGTCGACGGACTCACTTCGTACCTCCATTTGTCCGACGCTGCTTTGTCTAACTTCTGTCGGCCCAAGCTCCGCTGTTCGGTGCCCAACTTGTCGTCAGTCACAACGCGTTCTCCCCAGCAGTTTCGGTCCAGGTTCGCACCGGAAAAAAAAACTTGTACCTTTTTTGCCCACTCCCACGCTCTACGCCCGTACTTACCTGTCATATTTTGCTTGACATCGTCTCCTCTACTAGCCACGCGTAGTACCGATGAGGGGCTGACCCGGTTGTTCAACAAGAGCAAACAGGGAAGTGGCTACTTGTTACCATATATAGAAAGGTTTTCTCAGCAACCAAACATATGCCAGCCTGCCTCCCAGGGGTTCATGCAATGATCGCGTGGAAATCCTGCTTGAACAACTTGGAAAGTATCAGTCTCTTGTACACCCGGAACAATGTAGAACGCAATCTACGCACAGCCTTGAGTAAATACGCGATGTATGTTCGCGTATGCACAAGACAACCGGACAAGTGCGAGATGAAAAAAGTGGAACGTCAACGCACTCTGACATTTATGTGGTGTATGAAAATCTGGAACGTGAGGTAAATTCCCTTGTTCGCCCTGTTCAAGCCCCCAGTGACAGATTCGCTAGCATGACTATACTTCGTCTCACAAGTTCAGAGCATATCTCGGCATGTGATTGGGCTTATGCGGCCTCATTACAACAGACTAACTGGTCACCAGCAATCACTGGCGCCGGACACGTCAACTTTAAGCTTTTTGTGTCACATTGTTCCTCAGTTTCTCGATTCCAAATGCTGTGTAACAGGTAGGCAAAAATAGTGTTGCTCTTGGCTTGACGGAGCCTTGGCGTTGCTGCCAAGGGCTGCCAAGTGTGCTTGTGCGATACCGAATCTAAATCTAAGCTATCTTCGAGGATCCGCACGCTTATCAAGTGATTTGCGCCGTTCTGGGAGAAGCTTTTGCAAGTTGTATTGCGGAGGCAATTGAGCGACTCACGCTACTGATAACGTTGCACGAGCAGCCGCTTCCCAATGCAGTGTTATCAATAAAGTTAAACTGGTGCATTGCCGGACCGATACATACTGACGAAGTCTAGGCATTCAGTTGTAACACTAGAGAGAACCCCGTCATTTGCCTGAGACTAGTATACGCCGATGATCGTGGCTATCTTCGCTATCTTCGGTGCCAACTCTTGCGATACCGCACCGCTCGGCCTGCTGCAAAGTCGATGCAAATAGATTTCGAAGCCGAACTTGAACCGTCCCCCAGTCTACCAGACCCGGCAGCGAAGAAGGCGCAGACATACCATAGCTTTGCCATATCATACAGTTTCCATATCGAAAAATCCTTGTCAAGATGCCGATGAATGATAATGACAAAAAAAAGCATTCGGAATGGACGCCTTCACCTTCGCTCAGCTGTGGTCGCGATTGAAGCTTTTCATGCCGTCAAGAACATAGATTCATTCCGACGAAAGTATTCTACATTTACATCTGATCAAGGAACTGTCACCGGAACACTACTCTCGTTTTTCCACCTCGATATCACAGTACATATTCGGAAGCAAAATCTTTTACAAAACAAGAACCAGACTTTACAGAGATACGATCGACTGTACAGTGGAGGAGATTAGTTGCATCCTGAGTGGCTTCACGGTAGAATACCTACCTTTATATTTCCGGGTGCTGCTGCGTCGGTAACAGCACGCGACTACTCAGAAAGGGCAGCAAGGCCTTCCTTCTGGTCCGCCTCAGTGGCACGAGGGGGGTGGTGCTTGTGCTTGTGCTTGTGTTTGTCGGTCTCGGCAGCAGAGCGAGCGACGAGGTCCTCTTCTTCCTCCTCAGTGGCGCGAGGGGGGTGGTGGGGGTGCTTGTGCTTGTGTTTGTCAGCCTCGGCAGCAGAACGAGAGGCGAGGTCGCCTGCGACCTCACGAGGAGGGTAGTGATGCTTGTGCTTATGCTTGTCAAGCTCCGGAGTGAAACGAGCGTCAAGATCGACCTCGACGATGTCACGAGGAGGATTGTGGTGGTGTTTGTGTTTATGCTTGTCCGGCTCGGGAGCAGCACGAACGAGCAGGTCGTTCTCATCATCCTCGAGGACCCCGCGGGGAGGGTGGTGATGGTGATGGTGACCCTCTTTGTCCTCTACAGTGGTATCTGCGCGAACGGAGAGATCGCCCACCGCATTGGCGCGGTCGGCAAACTGTGGAATAACGGACGCTGTAGCAATGCTGAGGAAGACGAAGGCAACGAAAGACTTGGAGAAACGCATGACTAATAACGGCAAAGAAACTGACTGGGAATGACGGAAGAGAGGGGGTTTTCGACTGAAGTCCCTGATGTGTTTCGTTGGTCGTTCGACGCTTTATACACACAAATATTCGCCAGCAGGACAAGTTGGGACGGTTGCAACAAAAATACTTGCGACGTGCACCATCAGGATCTAATGCGCAGCAGGGCAACGAAGAATGTGGAGTCCAAAAAAAGCCTGACACCTGGTATTGCAAGTGAGATGGGTAAGATTTCGACATATGAAGGAGGGTTTCGATGGGATTGGGTGAATCGACTTGACGGAAATCTAGTTCTGAGTAAGCTTCTGATGTGCCTCTCTAAAAATGGACGAGATGATACAACGGCTTAGCGTGGAGGAAGCAAGGCATTGTCGGGATGGGTTCAGAGCACCCCGAAAACTAGATGCTCAGTGCCAAAGTTAATAATGCCGATCCATCCAATTAGGAAGCAACTGCTCACATATGTATGCAGCCATAGTAAAAGAAAGTACGACTTCACGCCGAGCATTTACTTCATGTGCTGCCATGATAGAGTTCAACTGCACTTGGGGACTCAAACGTTTCCCCCAACAAGTTGCATCACAGATTTGAAACTCGGATAGATTCTGGAGTCTAACGCCCATCAATGGAGTGAATTCTCTGTCGGCACTTGTCACCACCAATGCCTTCTATCTAAAAATAGAAAACCCACTTTACCATGATTTCCGCGCGAAACAAGGTTCTTCTTGAGACCCGTGAAGTTCTTCAACAAGCTTCGTCGAATGCGAAAGACACAAAGACGAACGACAGCCAGAGCAACGACTCCTTTCATGCAACTCCTCGCATATACACATCAAGCGATGCCCTTGATGTGAATGTTTCCGCGTCGTGCCCGTTGTGTTCCGATGTTTCAGACTCACAATTGTGCATTATTACAAATTTTCGTTGAAGTCCCTTGACATCGTGAACGAAATAAATTCCGCAGTAACGTTCGCTCCCCATGAAGACCCCGTGTGGAGAATAAAGACGTTCGGGTTTGTCTACAGACCTCGGAACGCGCGGATAGGGAGAGGATCGGAATTGCGTCCGGTGGCATTTATCTGAGTCACCTTCAATCCCGAAGGGCGCTCATGCCCTAGAATTTGACGGTACTGCGTATCAACTTGATTCAATTATAGACCGAGTGCATGAATAGTGGGACGATTGTTGAGTTAGATATAATGAGAGGACGCATCAGTCTCAAGTTCGAGTATTGGAGACAAATGTTCAGTATCCTAGTGGCAGTAACGCGTTCGGACTCCGCAGACTTCAATTCAAAAGAGAATGACGGCGTACCTTGTTATTCTTCCCATCGCACTGCAGAAGGAACCCAGTATGACCCTCCGTAGAGCTCGTCCTGAGCATCAAACCAACGGAGTTCGTCGCGAAGCAACATATTTTCTAGCGCCGCTTTCGCAAGTTCGTGTCGGCGGACCCCACCCGCGTCGGGTCACCAAGATTTCCCCGACAGACTAATCCTACCCCCCGCCACCCGAGCCTCTGCGAGAATGATCCCCTGGTCCTCGTCCAGTTCTTTCATTACACTCCGTACCATCTTTCTCCCTCCGCCGCCGCCTTTCGCCTCATAATCAGCACCGAGTGGTCGAGGTGTCTTGGTCCTCTATATGACTCTTCTTCAGTTAGTATCACCCCACTCTCGACCCCTCGGACTCGGCTGACCATCCTGACCAGCTCTTCCGTGTCGATAACACCGCCATTGCGTTCCCGCGTGCTCACGCAGACGTCCACAATCTGGACACAGAGCTCATACTACCAACCCCCCATCCTGAGCACTGGCAATGAGCAGTCCTGCCCGTCAACCATCTTCTCGAGGTCCAGCGAGCGAGCCGACGCTAATCGACGTGCATATACTGTGAAGTTCGTGACGAAACTTTGGGTCGCACTGCCGTATCGAGTCGCAATGGGTTTTGGCGAAGTTGATGAACAGGGTGCGAAATTAGGCGAGTCTGTGACTGGAGATGGTCTTGGGCTCTTGGTAGCTCTGACGAAGGCGTTGCGAACGAGCGCTGTAATTCTTGCTGTCGTTCGAAGGCGGCTAGACCGATGCCTCCTCAGCGTTACATACCGCCGTGACGATCAAAGGCTGTTTGTTTCAGGTCGTTCGCGTCCTCTCTCTGCACACATTATTTCATTCCTCGTGAATTTGCATCAAAATTTTACAGTAAATCCTCGCGCTTCGTGCATCGGATTAACTGGACCGCCTGGGCTTTTGGTCCCTCATGTCGTTTGGCCTCCCGTGCTGATGACACTGACAGCTGGCTTGATGGACTTACAGGTCCGATGACGACGTCAACAAGCTCTTGCGCGAAAAAAATGACATTGGGAGAACCAGGTCATCACGGCCCTCAGTGGGGCCGGCTATTGCTGGGACGTAGCCATGCTGGACGACGATGGCAAGAAGGTCCCGGATGCGAAGGGTGACAGGCATGTGCTTCTCCCTCCCCTCGTTTGTCATACTCACGCTTCCGGATACTTCGACCATGTCAAGGATCTTCCCGGCTTCCGCAAACTGCTTCAAAGTTGCAACCAGGAGGAGAAAGAGGAGAACAAAGTACTGCATGCACTATAAAAAGTTTGTGCACCATGGGCCGGCGTAGTCTTGGGACGGGGACGAAAAAAACAACGACCTGCTCACGTACGAGCGTGAAATGCCCGAGGCAGTGGCACGCGACCCATGCGTGCATATAGGCAGTACTCAGCGCGGAAGAGTGTCCATACCGGACGTGCCGCGTGGATTGGTGGTGCGGTCATTGGACACGTCCTCAACGGGGAGCAGAGAGAAGCCGAAAGCAAAAGAAGATGTGGAGATGGAACGACGAGGATGACAGGCGGTTCAAGATGGACGGGACACTTGTCCCGTCGTCTGGACAAGGCACAATGCATCCCGGTGCCCAACCAACAGCGCCATTTATACCTTTTCTCATGGCTAAGGACCTCCTCCCGCCCAAGATGCCGACGGGGCAAGAGATGGAAGGTGTACTGCTCAAACTACAAGATGGGGTGCTGGCGAACAAGTATTTAGGGGACGTCTCGGCTCTATCCAGTTACTGGCAGGGCGTCGTCAGACATACATGCGTGGAGGAATTGCAGTGAATGCTAAAACTAATGTACAACTACTGTACCGTAATGGAGAGCTCACACATAAGGACGTGCGCTACAGGATCCGGTTTGACACGGTAATGAACAAGCTAAGGTGGGTCTGTAGTTTGGAATTGGTTTCGGGAGGCCGAAAACGCCCGAGAATCGAGTTGAATTGTGACATACCCAACTTTTGGGCCTCTCTTTGATGTGGGGTAGGGGGAAGGGACAGACGGACCCAGGCAGTTCACCATAGGTCCGAGGAACTTGAGTACTTTGGCTCTCTTTGCCTCTCGGGGGAACCTGTGAACTAGCGTGTAACGAGCGAGTCAAAACAGTGTATTGAACTAGAGACTAAGTACTTGTTTCGAACTTGGGGGGTCTTGCTGTCGCACGTCTACGGGCCTGTCCGCAAGCTCTCCCGCGCGCTCACGCGTACCACGAGCCCCCTTGTCTGATGAGTGCACCTGCCCACCTGGACTTCTGCGACAGCATCCGACAACCGCGGTAGCGCGCACTTGTCGTGTCGTAGTGCGTTCAGGCAAGAGGAACGCCAGCACGACGTGTGGGCTAGGCAGGACTAGGGCATGACGACCGTCCAATGATTGCACACGCCAACGTGAGCATTGCGTTGTTGTCGCCATCATCGTCATGAGTCGGTGGGAGAGGTAATTTCCATGCCTATGTAAACGCACAGGGGGAGATGGCAGGGGTAAGCGAGAGCGGGCGGGTATGAAACAGGAAAGGCAAGCGAAATGACCGTGCACAATGAATGGGGGCATGCCGAGTGGATTGGGAGAGGGAGGACAATGAGAGACGGGTGGGACTCGCAAGTATGGCTCGAGCGAACATGGGGCGAGGACGTAAATGGTCAATTGTCATGACGAAACAGGAATCCAACCTACACAGTCACTTAAGGCTCATTGGACGATTGGATGCACAGCCTTACAAGGCATGGCCGTGATACTTTTGGAGGGCAGCCTCGTGTAACCTGATGCAGTATCAGCGATGTCCATGTCGTCAATAGGTGCGTATTGGTATGACGCAACTACGCTTGTGTTAAACATTCTACCAGATATTTCATCGGTTGTCGGGATCAAACCCTACTTTAAAGTAGGGCTAGTCGCGTTTACACCAAGTGGCGAACATCTTATCGGTGGTGGCGGCGACCCTCGCAGTGGTGGCGGCAAAGATATTCGCATATGGCGAGTGCAAGATGGCAAGCAAGTCGCGACGATGGCAACGAAAGCGCCGATCTACTCTATCGCTATTTCAAACGACGGCAAGTACATCGCCGCAGGGACAGACACGGGCGAAGTGTTGGTTTGGGATGCAAAGACATACAAACAGGTCTTTGCAGCCCCGGAAACCCGCTTCGCCGCTGTTGCTATCGATTTCTCGCCGGACTCCCCCCGACTCCTGGTTGTATCGCTGAGTCGCCCCACAATTGTCTGGGACGTCGCAGCCCGAAAACAAGCATTGACTATCAACAACTCCTATTATACAGCGATCACAGCGAAGTACTCGCCAGAAGGCGACCGAATTGCAACAGCCACTGGAGAGTGGGTTCAAGTCTGGGACAGCAGAAATGGCAGATCGCTCGTCAAGATTACGGTCAATATGGTCCCGTTTTATAACCCTGGTCTTCTCTGGTTCGACAGCCATCTCTTCGTCGTATCTGACAAGACAATCAAGCAGTTCGATGCGTCTACCGGCGAAGCAGTCTCAGAATGGCCTGTCCTTCACACCGGCCCGTTCTCTTGCATTGCCTCTGCCGGACAAGGGAAAATCGTCGCATACTCTTCATCAGATTTCATCACTTTCTGGGACTCTTCGACCTACACCCAACTGTTTCATACCAAAAAATATCGTAATATTTACTCAATCACGCTCTCTCCGGACAATCAATGTCTTGCGATCGCTACAGACAAGAAGCTCGATATCGCTCGTCTGTCGGGCACCATCGTGAGTTCCACATACGTTCATTGTATCGTGTTAAAAATTGCACCTGTCGACTGCAAGGACCTATTCTCTCGCCAGCTGTTTCCCGTCCCGTTTTTCAAGACCCAGGTTTTCACGTCGACTACGCGGCACTTCATTCGTGGAAGGACAATCGACCCGCCCACGCAGAGAAATTGCTCACCACCGCGATCACGGAGTCCCAAGGGGTAATTTATCGTGTACTCGCAAGCCGTGCTCTCGTTAGAATGCGTTTGGGACAGGTGGACTCTGCAATTGTGGATGCTGAAAAGGTGCGTCTTGTTTTCTCCTACATATGCGCTGCCAACACCATCTAGTCCATCGAGATCCAACCGTCTTTGATCGGCTACGTTGCGAAATTCGTCGCCCTCGTCGGCAAGGGCAAAATGCTCGAGGCTTTTCGAGCATGCGACATTGCGTTCCACCTGTTTCATGCAACCCATACCACGGAACTTCTACTCATCAAGGTCTGATTCCTGTATGCGCGCGCTCCGTCAACTGAGTCCCACATCATCTTCCGTAGGCAGTTGTCCTTTTCGTAGCTGGAGAACATGATGATGCCATCAAACGCATCGACGATCTAATCAAAATTACCAGCGTCAACTCTCCGTTTTGCCTCGTCAAGGCCCGTGCATGATTCCATATAGTTATGCCGTCATTGATCTGCCCAACAGACGTGCATGTACATTTTTCTTGGAGATCAGCACATGAGTAACGGCGAATATGATCATGCGATAGAGTCATTCCAACGTGCGGAAGCTCAACTTGATGACAATGCCCAGTTACCCCCATTGGTGGTATCTTTGGTAATGTTTCATCCAACGTATCACATCACTTCGAAATTGTTCAGTCGCTGGTGGTAGATATCCGGATGGAAGTTTGACGGCCTCGGAGTCACCGTTCGGCAACATCTGTGTGAAGCATTCTACGCAGCAGGTCGCATAAAGGAGGCTAGCGAGGCTCTCCTCGAGACCGTAGATACCCTTCCTGAAGTGGTGCAATCCGTTTCCACATGGATCTCAGGTAGCCTTTTGTTTTACCCGTTCGATCTCCGAAATAGATGCTGATCGCCATTTGCTAGACTTTCGATCACAGTGTGTTCAACAGCTACACGAACATGGTGACGTCGCGTTAAAGGCTCATCAATATGACAAGGCCATCTCTGAATATTCGGCCGCACTCTTGCTGGATCCTCTCAGCCCACAAGATTTGCTTGTGAAGCGAAGCAGAGCATACGCGGCAAGGTACTCGTGGGAGAGTGCATTAAATGATGCGAACAAAGTTGTATTTTTGCCAACGTTCAAGTTCCCTCGTGCTCACGCAGATTTTACAGGTAATCGAACTTGATTCATCATCTTTCTT
>JBBPUI010000121.1:0-36869 GCA_038094615.1 Heimioporus aff. retisporus | reverse complement strand
ACATATGCCCGAAAACCGCTGAGAAACCCTACACTGACCCTCCTGTGACCTAATCTCGGCTAAGCCTCAGTGTATCCTTTAGCAAAACTAGCCGTGTAGCCGTGTACCGTTGAGCAATTGCTGGAATGCTCCGATCGAAATAATGTATGTAGAGGTCTGCCGATGCTTAGAAAGATGTCATGCCGGCCAGAATGTGCCATTCAATTTCATTCACCGACATCGTAATATTCACCCTGTTGTTGAACAAGTCCAACACAATGTCGTGGCAATCGGTATGCATCAGAAACGATGTCCTGTCACATGCAACTATAACATGTTTGTCTCCAGAAACGAATACGTTGTCCAAATTTGGAGCGACCCACGCGATCGCCCACCCAGGCTTTCTTGTCGATGATGAGGCGGAATTGAAACACCAAGATACTTGAGTCTCACGGCTATTTCGAGGCCAGCGTGACCCGCGTCCACCACCACTACGGTCGGATCACCATCAACATGATCCACCTCTCGGCGCCGTCGCGCTTGCCAAGGACCGTATTCGGCCGTTCTCTTGCGCAAAGGACCGACCCGTAATCGAGATCGGAGGGTTGATGCTAACAATAATATCAGGATATCTGCACAGCACCTGCTCAGGAAAATCGTTGAAGAAATGCAGGGAAGTGTAGAGCGTGCACGCCTTCCATTTCGCACCCGGGACAGGGACTAGGTGACAAACTGCCGTGGGTTTCCCGGACCTGGTTCCAAATTCAAAGTAGAAGCGTAAGAAGACAAGGTTGTGGAACAACTTTTCAAGTTTTGGTTCTTTGAAAGGCTCATTACCGAGACGAAGATCAAGAGTTCTTCAGTGCCACTTCCCGACTTTCGATCTTCCTAAAATCCTAGGATCAAGGATCTCAGTAATATCAGCGGATGCGACGGTACACGAGAATGCGTCCAACCAAGTAACTGCCACCTCGAGCCCGGTCGCCACGATGGGCTCGTCCATACCTAACCGCTGAAGGGTCGGAGGTCGCTGTGGGTATGGGTCGGTGCTCATAATGGAATGTGCGGGGGATATGAAGCGAGATTTTACAATCTACGTCTGAAACTAGTAGCGCTCTAGATGCTACCACAATCAAAATATGGAAAGCACGCACGACCCGACAGGTTCCATGCAGTTTTCGCGCGGTGATCCTTAGCGAGTGTCCAAAAATAGTAATGTAGTGAAAGTGTACGGAATAAGGTCAATGAGGTATCAGATCTAACAAACGGGCTGATCTCCAACGATAACCATAAAGTCACGTCATTGATGTCATGACGTGCATGCGTGCGTGATACATGTGGATTCCAATAGCCACCGCAAGGTGAAGAGCGAATGAAGTTTATCATGTCGATAAATCAGTCGTGCGCATGCGGCATATGTACGGATGTCGAAGTGGTCATCAATATTTTAAGAATGTATGGCTCTAATATTGTCTACGGTATGATTCCAGATGTGCATGTATGCGGCTGTACGATGTCGAATGGAAACCTAGCAGATCCCCGCTACCAATGTGAACCAAAGATAGCATCAAGATCGAAAAAAAAGCAGCCAACTTGGTTTACTCGGGGAATCCAGTAATGACGGTGATATTAGTCATCGGGCCAACCTCGCCACCACTCGCCTGAAGTCCCGACCAGTTCCAAGTTCCTATAGGAAAATAGTCAGTGTATTCACTTCTTGTTAATCGAGTGGACCGACCTGTACAAGACCCTTCGCCACAATCGACGGCCACCATGTATGCATCAGGAGCGGCGACCACCGTCGTCGTTCCTGGGTAGAAATTGACATCCTGTCGCACAAACAATGAGCTCTTTATGTTCTTTGTGTCTACAACGATACTCAACAGATATAATGATACCGTTTCCGGGCGTTCCAAGCGATGCAGGGTAACTCTGGGTAATCAACACCCCATACGACGTGCAGTTCGTCGCAGTATTGTCCTATTGATCGAGGCGTGAGCACAAGCCTGCATAAAGACGAGTGGATCGGACGAACACTATATGTGACGTTGGAGACGATACTGTTCATCGCGACTTGATCCGTCTTGATGCGAAATGCTTGTTGACTGCACGATGGTTAGTTTTGTCCAAAAACGCGTTTCAATGTGCGATTAAAAGTTAAGCACCTGTTCACAACGGTGTTGCCCTGCACGAGGACATTTTCGACAGTTACATTGGAGCTAATCGAGCCCTGCATACGGTGGATTTTATCAGGACGTATCATTCAGGCGAGAGACGGGGATCACATACAATAGATATCCCATGCCCTCCGTTGCAGTAATTGTCTTGGAAGACAATGTTCTCGCCCCTGTTGATGGCCAAGCAGTCGTCCTGAATGCAAAAAGTGTTGATCGATCAGATTCAAAGGGTGGTAAAATCATATGTTCTCACCTGGTTGATCACCGTGCTGTGCGTCGCATATAAGCACTATGTCGTCGGAGGTAAAGGAAAGATATTTTACTTATTTATTATGACGAGATCACTTCCGGCCACGTCGAAACCATCGGTATTGTGACCTTCAGGTAAAGTCGTTCTTAGGGGATGCTCAAAGTAAACAAAGTGGCTTACCAGCAGGAAGGCCACTACTGTTGGCATTGGGGTAGTTTCCTTGACCTGGCGTTTTAAAGTTAAAAATACCAACGGAGAGCAAGGGGATATGGATGCTCACTGTCGTCGAGTACGAGACCGCTGACATACAGAGGGCCAGTATTGGTCAAGGAAAAGCATTGTGCAGGTGAGTTGACGACGTGGACGTCCTATTGATGGGAGACGGTTAGTGGGGTTGTGGGGTGTAATAAGGACACTCTCACAGTCATTGTACCAGAAATTTCGATCCTGTCATATATTATGAAATAGGATTGACGGATATAACAAGAGTACGCACTGCATCATGGGGTGAGGTTTGGTGACACCGCCATTGGTTCCAAGACCGTCCTGAAATGGATCACGAATGAAGCAAGCCTACGATCGCAGCATGCCTATTTACCCAGTAGAATGGTCCTCCACCATCCCAGATCTGACCATTCCCATTAACTGGGGGTGTACGTTAGTACGGTGCGCAACAATGTTTAAACACCTAGGCTCACATGTGATGTCATATCCTCTGTTCGCCCACATGTTAACCGGAGAGCCAGTTCATGACAAATCATGGCGGCGTTGGACGCACCTGACTTCGAACAACGGACCTGCCCAGCTCAAGTTTCCAAACTGAATCTCGCCCACTGTCACCACAATCGTCAGTCGATAGAACGCAAGGAGAAGGGTGACGCCAAACAGGGACTCACAAACGTTGATGGTCGTTCCGTTCAACAACTCGAGCATGAACTTTTGCCCAGCGGGTACGGTGAAGGAGGTGATATTGACGGTGGTGCACTGGACGGCGGCGTTCACGTCATCGAGGGACGCAATCGTACCCACGCAGTCGCTAGACGACCTCGCCCGTGGCACCGCGTATACGAGCATACAGAGAGAAGCAAGCGCCAGAAACGAGAGCATGGTCGGATGAGCCAGATTGTCGTCCTTTGGCCTGCTCAACTATCTTGCTCCCTCGTCTTATACCACATTGTATTCTTGCGATTGGTCCGGGCGGGCCGGTGGATGCGCATAGGGACAGTGAGGGAAGAAAAAATAGTATGGTCATTGGGGCCAGGTTGAGAAAGCAGGGAAATTCTCGTGTTGGGAATTACGGTGTTTGCGCGAATCGTATGATATCTGGCGCTCGTATGCCAACTTAGCGGGCATCTATGCGTGCGGGATTACATGGGAATCCATCGGTGTGGAACCGAAAGTCGTCCGAAACTTTTGTCTGCGCGTAGTCCATGTGAACAAGGATCGGAAAAGAATCCATGGTCCGCCAAGTGTTCAGCAACGAGTCATTTTACCGCACTGCGTGGATAGAAAGTCTTGTATCATGGAACGTATTTCCCAGGTAAGGGCTGTAATGCGTGCATGTGCGGGCGTGGTCGCACAGAAAATTCATATTTTGGTGAATCAGAACATTCCGTCGAAAGTCAGTAAATGGAAATCGAACCTACACGTAAAATGTGGCCCGAATGTTGAGGTCTGAAGTCCGGGCCGTGTAGCGCACGGGTCAGTACAAGGGATTCGGGTGAACGAGTGTTTAAACCTTGGCGAGCCATCATCACGCTGCCAGCGGGCCGCACGAACCGGCGGACCGCTCGGCCCTTTCCGCTTACCCAACATTCATGATCCGGAGTATCGCCGCAATACCTCCACCGTTGCCGCCGACCAGCTTCTTCCTGGTCGCTTTAACCAATCGCCAATGCCAATACTCTTTGTACACGCAGGTCAAAATGCTTACCCAGGCGTCATCAAGAATTCAAACCATTCGTGCAACGTGAAATGGTGACCAGGGCGGTCAAACTATTATGGTCAGTCCCTTGAACTTGAAGGTGCTTGGCTGCCGCCCACCATCCAATCTAGAGAGACGGTGACCGCACCCTCGATTTTCAAGCCCACGTACATAAGACCCACGTAGCTGGACACGCGGAATTTCATGTAGAGCAAATATCTCCGATTCCACGCTCTGCGGCGATACCGCCTACGCGCTATGCAGTCACAACCACAAGTACTGACATCGCTTGTTTCCTATATCCAACCGACCATCTTCCCATCAGGCCTCACATGAACCTTCATTCAACCCCGTGGCGCACAATAAGGCACACCTGTTAAGAGCCACAACACTTGAAGGTCACGATGACCAACCGTTGACCATAGATGCCAATTGAATATCACACCGACTTCCACTTGTATCAAAAGGCACGTTCTAACATTTCGACTACAGACTACAAACTACATAGCACTGGATATAATACATCATGACCACGTATCTTGAAGCTTGGTACACGAGAGCAATACATAAGTGGATACACTTGGCCTCTTGGGTGCTCCATTCCATCTCCCCAATTCCTTACCTGTTACGGCAAACGTCGATTTCACGGCTTAACACGACCCATCGTTCGTCCAGGCACCCGCAGCACCTGTTACACGGGGAGAAGAACACATCAGCTCACCGCCCGCCCGCAATCGAACCAGATGCATGACATACCTCCCGGAGTCTCATCATAGTTCCAAGCCACCGCCGTCCAGAGATAGCCGCTACAGTCTCTTCGTTAGTATGCGCGGCCTTGAATGTGAGACGACAGCACGCACTTGTATGTGACTTCATTCCCGCTCACGTACTATGTTCAAAAAGCTTCTGCGTGATCGAACGCGCGCGACACAAACGGAGGACTTACAGCAACGTTTGATACCCACGATGAAACGCCAGCACAAGATCCCGTCCCGGAAGTCGTGGTGGGAGCAGCGGTGGTCGTTTGCGTGCCCGTCGTGGCAGGAGTCGTGGTTGTGGTTGGCGTATTCGTTGGGGTTGGCGTACTCGTGGTGGGCGTACTCGTTGCCGGAGTTGTCGTCTGCGCTGGCGTACTTGTCGCCGCGGGGGTCGTCGTCGTCGGTACTCCGGCCCCGTTCGTCAATGCATTCTTGACAGCCACATCATATTCATTGTTGGCTGCCAGCACAGGTCCGTGGTTCCGATCTCGGTAAGAGAAACGAAACACGTACCATAAGCTTGCGACATGTCCCACAGCATCACACCCCCAAATGACGAGTAAGCACTCCGCGTTTGGTCGATGATAGTCGCGAGGGTCGACGCGGCGACGTAACCCGACCCGGCGGCATTCGATGCTGCGGGTGCACCAATGAACACTTTGACGTTGGGGTTGGGAGAGACCGTTTTGGCCCAGTTATCCCTATTGCAAATTTGAGACACTCGAGATCCGAACAATGTCCAAGGAAGCTACCATGTACCAAAGTTCCAGTCCTGGTGCAGGGGATGTGGTGAATGAGATATAACCATACAATAATTGTCTACGATCACTTACGTTGGGATTTCCATAGTTGGTCAGGCCGCAGTAGTTGTTGTCTAGTGACTAGTTAGTAAAAGAAGGGCCCGTAATCTGGGTTGCTTAACGTACAGAACTGGACAAATACGGCGTCAAATGGAATTGCGTTTAATGTATTGCCAATATATGCGTCTGGATAAGGGCATTGGGGAGCTATATCACAATGATTAGTGATCATGGTGTACGAGTTCAACATCATTCACTCACCAGCAGTAATGTAATACCTAGAAGGACAGTGATTTGAATATGTTATAGGCACGTCCAGGATAATACATACGGTTTGTTACCCCCATCCATCAGCTGCCGAAGAGTCGTCAAGAACGCCACGAATCCTGTCTGCGCCCCACCCTCGATATCCGTATCGATCCTGTCCGTCAATAAGACGTACATAACATGATGGGCACGACGACGGTTGCTCACCCATCCAATACTGCATTACCAAACGGACGCGCAGAGCTTGTACCGCCAAGGAAGAGATCCCAAATGATTTGTGCAAACGCTTGGCCCTCGGCATCATCCGTAAATGAGGCTCCGCCCGTCGCGCCACCAAGCGAGATTGTAACCGCCTTACCCGCGTTCTGGCACGTCTGGATATCAGGTGCTAAAAAGGAGCAGTTGGGAAGCTGAGTGCCAGGAAAGACGGCATTGTTGGCCGTGCTGCATGTCTACGAGGCTTTCATGTCATGTGTGGAGGTGAGGAGTATCAGGCGCGGACGTACGTTGGCGAGATTCACAGATGGTAAACCGCCCGTCGTGTTGAAGATGTCCAAAAAGGCGATGGGAATAATGTCGACCGTGTTGTCCTGTTATCCACATCACATATAATCATGTCGGGGGCATGGAGGTGGTGGTGACTCACTTGGCAATAAAACGAAATAGGTTGCTGCCAGTTGGCAGTGTCGCTTGGGTTAGTAGCGCCATATGAGTTCTGACCCCAGTATCTAGAGTGGTCGTGGGAGTCTCAAGGTACGACCTCGAGGATGGATGAGACAACTCACACCGCCAGCTAGAGAAATAAAAGGTGAAGAGAAGAAGACAGACGTACCAATAGACTCACATTTGTATCCACACTGAAGCTGAATGCTTCTGCCATGTGGATAGAGTGAAACGAACCAACAAGCAACAGTTGCACAAGAAAACTTCTCATTGCCGAGGGAGGTATGAAAGACGAAAGGCGAGGCATGGCGGAAGGCAAGACTGTCCAGGGAAGGCGACTTTTTGAAGGGGTCGAACCTGCCTCGATAGCATGCTGCCAAGCTTTTTATACCTCCCAGGAAATCAATAGGGTGAATACAAGATTTGCGAACACGTCGCAGGAAGCACCCATGGGCAGCCAAGTTCCAGAAAGTATCGCAACGGATGTGGACATCTCCGTCCATATTCTCGACTCTGAATCCTATTCTTGTGGTGTTTGCGACACCCGACGTGCCAGCGTGGGGATGCCTTGTGCTGAAGGTTCAGATAACGAAGTGGGCTCACCAATTTGGGTTATGTTGCGATGTGGAACGACGAGTTATCGATGAGCATCTCGAGTGCGGAGCGCTGAACAGCACTTTCCTCCAAGCCCACCCGAGAATAGGATCCCGCCGAACCTAAAATTACCGCAGCGTCTGTCGTTGAGCGCATGTGGTCGAAATCACATGGTACAGCAAGCCTGCCGGACGATTCAGTAGTGCTTCTTCACGATGGCCGCAAAATCACAAGTTGCCGGGTCGACTTTGTTTATCGCGACAAACAAATGGCATCGATGCTCCTCGTGCCAACCGGTGGCGGCGTTCTCTACTGGCTCGCCGCAGAAGAGGGTGAATCAACTTCGATCGGGAACTCGTCATCGGATCATGAGATCCCACTGATCACATCACGAACCGACGCCAGAGTTCATGATAACCCAAACTGGGTATGTCGTGACCACATGGTTCGGTGCGCTGGCATTTGGGCTGCTCCTCACGGGAACTACGAGAACCACCGCAACAGCAACATGGTACCTGGGCCAAAGATAGCCATCCTAGACCTCGCATTGGAACGCGCACCCTGATCTTATCATATTTTAGAGAAGCCTCTCAGCCTCCCAATTTTATCACCACGCGAAAGGAAAGTCTGTATCATGAGGACTAGACGTCCTGTGGCAGACGGTTCCGTAATGGCAGACGATGACACGAAATGGTGGCTTAGAGTTAGATATGCGGAGCAAAGCCACTGCCATTTCTCTCCTGCTCCAAACGACCCGTATTTCTCTTATCCGGTTCCGCTGGGGGTCGCTAATCGACCACGACACCCTAGTCCAGGTTTCGAGTGTCCCATGTGGCCTCGAGGCGTCCATTTTGACTACTAATTTCGTTTTCCTCACAGCACCAGCTCTACCTCTGCCTTTTACTTTCCGTATCAAATCAAAATGATAAGCGGAGTAGTACGGAGTTTTTCCCTGCTTCATGCAGCAGTGCATCAGCGGATGTGATGATTTCCGACCCAGCTATCCTTGTCTCGTAGAACAAGACCTACTATCTTCGGGTGCCCAAATTCGAACGAAAAAATCGCCCCCTCTGTCAACGGAGGCTTATTCCCAGGGGCCGCGATGGGGGCCCTTTCGTAATGCCCGCTTCTCCAAAGGGGCTATCGAGTATTGGGAGTACTCCCAGCCTGAGTGACATACAAGGAAGTCCGGCATTCAATATTCAAGCCTGGTCTCAACAGAGTACCGTCATTCAAACATCGGAATCCTGCATCTAGTTTGGGCGCACAGGAGCGTATGCTCTGAGGATGCAAATTTCAAAGTATGTACGTATGCAGAATGATCCGTGTCATGATTTTGGCTCAGATTCGTCCTTGGACCAAAAATATGGCAATGGTGCTTGAGATCAGCCCGCCAATTAGATTTTCATTACCCTTATTGCGTATACTCTCACTACGTTACCATATTTGGGCGCTCGCTAACCTTCCTACGACATTCGTTTTACCACGCCTCCTCGAATTCGGTCTTGTACCACGTCGACCGGAGGTAAGCTATATTCTCAGTATTCGGCAGAAGCTCTCTTTCAGTCAAGGTTGGCGAGAAAATGTCAGCTGCCAGGGTGCACCTCATCAACTTTTATGGTGGAAATGAGTTTGGGGTCCTTGTAGCAGACGCCCATAATCAGGAATTTGACGATGGCGCATGAATTTGGTATGGGATATGAATGGATTCCTGACTTCCGGCGTGCTTATCAGCCCGCGCAGACGTCCGACTCCCAGTACATGGCTGTTGGGAATTTACCTGATGTAAATGGTACGCTGCCTCGGACATGTTTGCGAAGCATCCGACCAAGGACTTGTGAAGAGTGAGGCCTTGAGGGTTGTCTGGCTGCCTGCACCCAAACGATGTCCTTATTTTTCCATCGCATTGTTGGATGATGTCGTCATCATGGCTTGGGAAAAAGACGCTCCTCGGTCCGACGGAGAGCACCATCGCGTCTTCCCCGCTTATACAAGGTATCCTGATATTTGGACGGGAGCGCAACCAAGTTGGCGTTCTTGTCGAGCCCAGTCCAGGACGTGCTATCGACGTAAAGGATGAGAAAGTTGTGGTCGAGTTCAGGAATCACATTTGGTAGATCATACTCTGCTTGTGTTCAGACGAGTTTACTAACATCGTTGGACATAGGCCCATGATCCAAAAAGCTAACAAGGAGTCTGCATTTAGTCGCATCCGCAAGGTGATGATTTTGGTTACAGGTAACGATAAGCCCATGGCGCGTACTCCGAAGGGCAGTGTTATACGCAAAGTCACACTTAATGGCTACAATGAAGAGATCGATATACTGTCAGTTGTCTCATCACGCATATCGGTATCCAATTAAGTCATACAAAGATATGACACTATCCAGGGAAACTTGCTGGTTCCACACGACCTAGTCGGGTATTCGGCGTGGTCCGCAGAAGTGCTCGAACAACGATTTCTAGACTATGTTCGTGTCATTAGACTCAGTGACGATATTGATGTTCATTCTGACCTCTTTTCTCAAGGCTTTGACAAGTGCGTGTCCTTGTCGGACAAGGATACTAATCATCTTAATTACAATGCCAGTCTCAGCTTTACATGCATGTTCTGTTCGATGTTGTTAGTGAAAACCCGACGATCCAATGTCCCAGCTCACGGATCACTGCTCTTGTGAGAGGCGAAAAGGTCTGTTAAGAAGGCGGAACCACAAGAACGACAGCAAGCTCGATGTAAGGAGGGACTGAACAGTTGGGCGCGCGCATTGGTCAGATTGATTAGCTATGCGTCCCATTTTGTGATGGGATGAATGTTGGCCATATCCAAAAGTCGTGATAGTAGTTGGAAAAAAAACATGGAGACGATCAATCGTCAAGGCGTGGTCGAGACCAAAAGTAAAACACTGCCAATTAATATATGCATGTCAGTTGGTGAGTGCCACGAGGATGTATTACGGTAGGCGGATCCACCTTGGAGCAAACTTGAATGAAATGGAAATAGGGTGGATCTTCTATCTTTATTCACTGCTGCTCCCGCATCAGCCTAGTAAGTGATTTGTCGAATACAATCGGCTGTACGGTGTGCGGTTGGAGGTCGACTGAATTCGTAGTAATGGTGAAGGTTCCTGGCTGCACAAAAAAAAAAGTGCAACTAAATTTAGCAGCTATATAAACGTTCGAAAGTCACAGTATGTAACAACAATCATGATGCACATGGAACATCTGTTTCTGCAAAGGAAAACGTCGATCTATTATTCTACGGTGGCCAGCAAAGAGAGGAAATAAATGGTCCCAACAGCATTAAAACGGGTAAAACTTATCCCGATAGGCAGGTTCTGACACGACCGTGCCGCCAGGTATCGGCGGTGCCCGCAGCGCGGCCATCACTAGTGCTCTCTATTACCGAAGCACATGCGTCCCTGGACATCGTCGCTGAGCTCAAATGTAAACGATGCGTAGCCGACCGCTGCCGACGGCGACTCGAGATCCATTTAAGTACTGTAAGTGGTTCAATCAGACTTTAGTTGTTCTTCTCTACCACTTACTCCACTCTCCAGACGAATCACTATTGGCACTCTTTCCTGATTCCGCATCGTACTCTGAGCGTAATGGACTCGGGTCATTACAAGGAATATGGCTCCGACCATCCTCTCGACGAGGCCCACTTGACAGTGGGCAGTAGGCCACACTTGGCGTCAAAATACTTGCTAGGGTGCTTTGCTGCTGGCACCATCGGAGGCATTGTTGGATGTCTCGCCGTCCAGGCTTCACTGCTCGGAAAAGACACCTCTTCCTCTTGCTCGACACATGCTGGATTTCAAAACAACGACGCGAATGCTCCCAACTTATATGCCCGTGCTGAGCCGTGGGTTGGCTCTGCGGTAGACAATACTTATCCGCCTGCCACACCCACAAACTACTTCCCGTCATTGTTTCCTACCGAGTATGCTTTCGTTATACATTCCCGCTCTTTTTTTTAACGCTATCCAAATCATTCCCCACAAAACAGTGTCGGGTACCTGGGCGCAACCGAAACGGGTGCAGAGCCTGGCATCATCGCAACTGCGCCGTCGCAGCCTATCCAAACTGGAGCTGCGGCGCTGGTTGCACCATCGTACTCGTTGTTCCCAAAAGACAGCAATGGATCGCCCTCAGGAACACCGAGCAACTTCAACATTTTTCGCTCTTGGGGCAATCTGTCTCCTTGGTACAGCGTTCCGCTCGGTACGTTTGGGATCCACGAGAGTTCCGCCGCTCCCGCAGGCTGCGATGTGGAGGGAGTGTACATCTTGTATCGGCACGGTGCACGATACCCTACCAGTACGTCTTTGTGGTGGACCCCACAGATATCTATCTTCTTGACATGGGCCATTTTCATTTTGTTAGGTGGCTCTGGGACGCAGACTCTCGCCGAAGCTCTGGGTCAGACAGCCGCTAATTGGGATGCAACTGGTAACCTGGCATTTTTGAATACCTGGTGGGTCGTATCGCCTGTGTCTGATCCAAATTGATGATTTGGCACGAAAGGACGTACAAGCTCGGCGCAGAGAGTTGCGTTTCTCATTTATTTTCTGTGTGCATACTCTGACTTTGTGTTTCCTCGCGCCATCCGAATGACATCCACTATGGATGCAGTTTTGACACCTTTCGGAAGACAGCAGGAATGTGAGTAATGTGCCTGTATGCTTTCAGCTCGGTGCTGGATGTGCTACTTGCGTTCTCGTCACCATTTGGTTGCCCTTTCCTTACCCTAATTCGGACGCTTTCCGTTTGAATTGCCACGGCCTATACTAACCGTGTCTTGCAGTTGACTTAGGAGTGTGGATGAGACTGAAGTATGGATTCTTGTTGAACGTCAGCTGTTTCTTGTTCTTTGAATGATTGGTTTATTGAATCTACTCATAGAACTTCACTGCAGAGAACAGTTTGCCCGTGTTTCGGACTACTTCTGAGTGAGTAGCAATCAGTGGAGTTGGCTATTCGTTACTTTCCTTCTCTGTGATCTCTGATTGAACCGAATCGCTCATATGATATAATATTCAAAAGGGATCGCATGCTTTCTTCGACAGTCAACTTTGGATTAGGCTTCTTTGGATGGCCTACTGATGGACAATACGAGCTTGCTGTCACGATCGAAGCGTCTGGTGTAAGTCAATACCATATTCAATTCCTTGTAGGGTTGTGCTCTCTGACTTTATCTGCCCTCTACTAGATAAACAATACTCTCGCCCCGTATGAAACCTGCAACAACGCCAATGCCAACGGCAAGAGTGACCGTAGCAATTACTATGTTGATGAATGGCTCCAGGTTTATCTCTCCGATGCCCAGAAACGTTTACAGGCGGACATTAAAGGTTTCAACCTCACCATCTCGGATGTCTATGATATGCAGATGATGTGTGCGTACGAGGTGAGGTCTAATCTGTTCCTCGATCAGCCATAGTAACTTTGGCCCGTGTCACATTCAAGACCGTTGCCATTGGTTACTCGGCATTCTGTGAGCTGTTCACCGAAGAAGAATGGGAAGGGTTCGATTACTCGTCTGTGCTCTAGTTCTTTTTTTTTTCTACCACTCCACTCATCCGGTGTATACAGCGTCGACCTGGGTTTCTGGTATAACTCTGCCTTTGGGTCTCCAGTCGCTGCCGTGCAAGGCTTGGGTTATATCCAGGAACTTGTTTCTCGGCTCACTCAAACGCCGATCGAAGTATACAACTCGAGCACCAACTCGACTTGGGACGCTGACCCTCGCACCTGGCCCCTCGGCGATTCCCTGTATGCTGATGCGACGCACGACACCGTGATCGCCAATAGTAGGTTGCGCTCTAGTTTGTAGTCGGGTTCGTCCTGAACATCATTCAGTCGTCACCGCCCTTGGCCTGCAGTCACTCGCTCGAACGGGCCCCCTTCCAGGCACGAAGATACCCTCGGACAGATCATTTAAAGTAAGCCAGATCTCGCCGTTTGGAGCCAATCTCCAGTTCCAATGTGCGTTCTCTTCCGATGTTCCGCGCTGTGGTGCTAAACGCTGCCGGAATGTCTGTTTGTCGTCACCGTCGGAGATGCAGTGCTTTCTTGCCCCGCCAAGTACGGGCATTCGGAAGACGGGAGATACATGCGGATCATCCTCAACGACGGTCCGGTGCCGTTGACGGGCGTCGGCGAGTGCCCGGAATCCTCTTCCGGGCTCTGCCCACTCTCGACGTTCATCGCGGCGCAACAGAACACGTCCGAGACGGTCAGCTGGACGTGGGGATGCTCGGGGAATTGGACGGTGCCTGAGGGCCCCGCGTTCGAGACGACCACCGGGATGTATCCCCCGCCGCCACCCACGTAAGACAGAATTGGTGTACATAAGGCCGCATACAAGCATACCGCGCTCCTTTCTTGGTCTTTGCGCTCGCGAACGAGCATTCTCATGTACATAGCAGTCACATTTGATCATTGCAAAAGGTGAAATTCGCTCCACCGTGACAGGGAGACCAATTTTACAGGCAGATCGCCCGTTTCGAGTCTAAGACACCCGCCGTGTGCTCATGGGTTGACATTTCGGGAGTGGAAATGCACAACCATGCCGTGGAGCGTGGGCAGGAGTCGATGAGACACTTTACCGTACTTCACCGACGCGATCCGGTACTCGACACAATACATCCAAACGTGCGAGCTTGTGGCGCCATACCAACCCTCTGGCATTGCATAAGCATTAGAACACCCATCATGGTTGAGCGAGCCGGTCGCTAGAACAACTTTAGATCGGTGACTCGAGTTCCCGCATTCCCAATGAAACGTGCACGGGCGGCGCAGTGCGACCGTACTTCACGTTGAACCTACGCATGCAAGTATCTCATCGTTTGTATGGCCATGTCGATTCTAGAATCTGCTCTAGTCATACACGGTCTTGGAGCGTCTTCATCAACGCGTTATGCTCGGCTGAAAATAGACGATGCGTAGGATATGCCGTCGGTCAACTCGCGTTCCACTCTGAGAATGTGACCGGAACGGGCGGCGGTCGGGCGAGGTCCGCCAAGTTGGCAATACGAGGGAGACCACCGGAGGTCTTTGGACCTCTGGGCTAGTGCTTGCGATGGTGACGTTCAGGGCGTCCTCCTTTGAACATGGGGATTTGAAAGCCGTGCCTGGAATGAAAATTGCAGCACGCGCAATTCCGCCGACGAGCTATTAGGTCCATCTTGGTATCTCTTTCAACAACCTGTTTCGGTCAAGGGCCGTTGGTGACAGAACCGCACAGCACAGCGCATGGCCTCGACCGACGCCGTAGCGTCCACTCATCCATGGCACACGAGGGATCGGTCGTTAGTCTATGAAACAGCACTCGAAACGCTCTCTCTACCCCATCCCCTTCTTGTGATCCAGCGGTGTTTGGGTCCATGTGGCAGCGGCAGATCCCGCTTGAGAAGCTTTAGGTACATGTTCTCGGATATTTTGCGCACAATTTTATTGGACCATGCCGGGAAGGTAGTCACTAGGTTAATACAACTGAGTAGAGGAAGGCAAATGGCAATATTATATTTACTCAAGTGAGAAAGAGGATCTATAAGTTGAATGATACTATGAGAACTCGGAATGCCAGAACACGCACGAGAATATTACATGGCACTTGTGTTGGGTTCGTAGTGTGGTGTAATGGTTTATGCTGCAATCACAATATCTCACGTGCCACTGGCTAACTCGTGTGAAAAGTAACTAAGGCTGCATTACAGACTCAGAACCGGGCAAGCGGTCGGGGTAGCGGTGGCCCAGCCCACGAGGTGTTCACGTTGGTGTGTATGACTTCCCCCCACAGCCTCGTTTCATCCAGCCTTCTGATTCAGTTGTGGGCAAGATCTCATTCGCGTATAATCAGACACACCTTGGGCCGCGGTAATAATACCTGGAAACGACTCTATGCCTCTAGAGTCCGGTTCTCGGAGAACGTACGTATGATGCCGCAAGCAATCCCATCGCACAATGCTGATTGCATGCAGGCGCCTACTGAATTTTCTCAGAGGCGCGAATTTTCAACGACAGCAATCACGCTCGCGATCAACTCCTCATCAGGGGTCGGACGAGTTGCTGAATACAGAATCGTTGTTGGCTGGGTCATATCCACCCCACAATCGTGGGTCCGAGGAGGACGAATCGGAATGCACCACAGCAGAGGAGCAAGGGTATCCTGGGGTGGAACGATCCGACGAGGCTATAGCAAATCACCCGGTACCCCAGGAGGCTCCCGAAGAGCAACGGCAAGATTCTCCAGGTGAGTGCGTACGTAAAAGACTTCTCCGAAAAGTGACTCAGGTGCCGCAAGGAGAACGATCCTCGACCGATTCATTTGTCAAACAGTGCGTCCAACTCGCTTTTTTGCCTGGGAACTTTTGAACTTGATTCGTAGAGAAGAAGAGGAATGCAACCTCGATAGGCAGCCAAGAAAAGTACTACAAGTCGCTCCTTCAGCTGGGAGTCCTCCGAGTCTGACTTCTAGAGAAGAAAGCGGGGATAGCGTTAAATCAGACAGACTGCCGAGAATAAAGCCAATCGTCTCGGATGTCGAAGGGTGCGTACTGGTCAGTTCCTTGGATGGGAATTCTTTGAACCTGATTTCTAGAGAAAAAGAAGGGTGCAGGGTCAAACCAGACAGACAGCCAAGAAAGATGAGGATTAGGGTCGAGGAGAATTCCCAGGTAGATACCCGACAATATTACAATGCCTTCGTAAGAAAAAAAGCTCAATTTGTTTGGCAGCACTTCGAGTCCAATCTGAACGAGGCTGTCCTAGTCTCGCATATAGACCTTAAACCACTTACCACCCCCCCTCATCTCTCACTGGCATTTGATATTGGAACAACCTTCAGTGGCATCTCATACAGTATCCAAGGGTCTGGTCAAATTCCTCAAATTTTGAGAGTTGCGAGGTAAACTTGTCTCTTTGCGCCAATTTATATATGACTTACCAGTTGGCATAGATTTCCTGCGCAGAAGCTCGTTGGTGGTGACGTCAAGGTGCCATCTCTTCTGTATTATGACAAGAGGGGTCTTGTTCAGGCAGCTGGTGCCGAGGTACTTGCCGAAAATATTGTAGAGCAAGCACTGAGTGAGGGGTGGTCGAAGGCCGAATGGTCAGTCTCTATCTCATAGGAAATTCATAGAGCTGATAACGGATGTTTACGGAACCCAGGTGGAAGCTTCATCTTCGCCCTGCGAACCTATACTCTTGCATAAATCCGGACGACATTCCTCCACTCCCACATGGAAAAACCGCCGTTGATGTGCTGACAGACTTTACTCTGTATCTTTTCCGGTGTGCCAAGACCTATATTCTAGAACGGCATCCGTTTACTTGGTCAGCCATTGAGCATTCAGTAGAATATGTTTTCACATATCCAAATGGCTGGGAGGGTGCGCAACAACTATACTTCCAGGCAATTGTACGTGCTGGTCTGATCCCTAGCACACCTGAGGGCCGCTCCCGTGTTCATATGCTGACGGAAGGCGAAGCGAGCCTCCACTCTTGCATTCCGAAGCTTCTTGCAGTGGGTGAAGGCATCCAGTCTACTTCTCGGGGTGTTGTCGTCATCGATGCTGGCGGGGGAACCATTGACTTGAGCATGTTCTCCATCACTTGTGACCAGATCTCAGGAGAGGAGATTGCTCCAGCCATGTGTATGTGCTAGTCATTTTCGACATCATGCCTTTGCTCAGAATGCTCCACATATAGGTCAGTTGCAAGGTTCAATTTTTATTAGTCGCCGTGCGAAAAATTTGTTGCGAAGTTAGTTACCTTTTCATTTATTATTTGAATGTTACAAGCCTGAGGCAACTTGTTACCAGAAAGGCTCGCGGGCTGGGAGCATGCAAGTGATGATGGGATAGCCGAATTTACACGTGAATTTGATGATTCAACAAAACTCGTTATCAAGAGTGATCAGGAAGTTGCCTATGTGAGAGTTGCAGGAGATCGTTACAATAACTCCAAGTATGATATCTCGTTTGGGAAGCTGAAAATTTCAGGGTATGGCCTTTACTAGGATTCAACTATTGTATTTGACTGAAAGTTGCGTAGCGGGGAAGCAACTGGCTTATTCGACGATGCCATCAATGCGATTACTAGCACATTTGAGCACCAACGGACATTGGCGACTGCAACGATTGATGTAAGTTTTTCCAACCTTTTGAATACATAGCTTGTCAATTTGTTATTAGACTGCAGTGTTGGTTGGGGGATTTGCAAAAAATAACTGGCTCTGGTCCCAGGTCCAGTCATATTTCAAGGCCAAGAACATAGTTGTCTACCGTCCGGATGGTCATATGCAGGTGTTTACTTCATTTAGGTCTCAGATTTTCTGACAGTTTATTCTTAGCTCGAAATCCGTCGTTGATGGGGCGGTGTTGTATCACGTTAACCGTAGAGATCGTATGATCACGCGGCAATTCAGATATGATGCGGTATGTGTTCGCTTTGTCAATGATGCCGTCTGTCAAATGATAACCGTAGATTGAGCGAGCCATGACTTGTTTAAACCCAGAAAACACAGATTTGTCGGATATTACCGTCTTGAATACTCTTCAGTTCCTCCGTGTCCAAGCAAAAAGTTCAGGTGGGTCATTCAACACTGGTTGATACTTGTGTGTCATCGCGTAACGGTAATTAGGTGATAGGATCAAGCACCTCGAAAATGAGAACCAAGCTCTTCGTGCAGTCCTTTACGCACATGAACAGAAACATCATTGCGAAGCTATGTATGCTCAGCGACGCATCAACGACGCAGCAGAATCATTAATGAAGATGGTGGACAATATGGATGAAGCAGTGAGAGCCAACCAGTTGATTACTGATTGGCTCACTGGTGAGTTTTGGCACCGCAACTAGATTGTAATTACAAACCACTGCATTTTAGAGTTTATGGGGCGATGTATATCGATGTTGGAAACAAGTGGGGACAAAGCATCCAGCGCCAGTGATCTCAAGGGAGCCATTATCGCATATTCTAATGCCGTGTCTCTTAGTCGTCCATCACATCCAAATACTCTACTAACTAAATGGGCTAGTGTAGCATTGGTGAGCAGGAATGCATTGGCTGCTGCTGCCATGGTATGCTCTTCATCTTTTCCAGAATATGAGTGTCAACAAAATTTTACTAGCTTAAGCATCCAAGTATGGACATTAAGTGCACAATCTGCGATGTTTTAGAGGGGGCCGGTCGCGTTGCGGAGGCGGTCGGGTTCTTTCATCAGCTAAAAGCTGAGTTTGTAGAGAGCAAGGATTTCTATGACAAGGAGGCTCAGTGGGGGGTCGGTGAGTCACTGTAAGTAATTGACAAGAATATTTCCTGAATGTTGCGTGCAGATTTTCAACATCGCTGCCGAGAGAAGCTAGAGAGGCTCGGTGATGCCGAAATGGACTCTGAAAACTACCATGCAGCCACAGAACACTTTTCTACAATATTGTCGTCCAGCACGATCGATCGCATGGAGATTTTCATCAAGCGGAGCAAGGCGCGAGCATTGTTGCAGTTGTGGGACAAGGCTCTAGATGATGCTGATGAGGTACTGTTTACACTCTGGTATATTGAATGATATGACAAACAAAATGCAGGCTATCGGCCTCGATCCATCGTCTCATCTAGGGTATGAGATGAGGCATGTTGTGTTGCATGGCGCCGGACATGACTCAAAGGCTGTGGTAGCATTCTATGAGATGCTCTTGAGATCAGAAGAGCCATCTGGTATGGACTTGCATAGTACGTGTTTTCACCCATCGACCTTGTGAAATTTCGACCTTCCATACAGACTATCAGTGTCGCTGTATGGAAGGATTGGAAGAGCTTGGGGAGGAAGCGATGAAGTCTGGAAATCACGTCGATGCTGCGGCATACTTCTCAACGATACTGTCGTTCAATCCGCAAAGCCGGGTGGGTATCCTGATCAAGCGAGGAAAAGTGAAGATAGCGATGGATTCATGGGACGGTGCATTGAGTGATGCTGAAGAGGTATATTTCATGCGTCAACCCTCCTTAGTATCCTCACATTTGACCGGCCTTAGGCCATCAAACTTGATCCATCATGTGTGCAAGGTTATGAGATAAAATATGTTGCCTTACATAGGGCAAGGCGCTATACTGAAGCGGTTGAAGCATGCAACTCAATGCTTTCCAAACTGACCAGATCCCCTGGTGTTAATTCTCGTGGTGGGCGGCTTGTCATGATGAACATCAAGCAACGAGTCACTTACGTATGTGAACAACCATACAGACACTTTGCGTCGTTGCAGGGAGACGCTAGAAAAGTTTGGGGATGAAGTGATGGCGCTCGCAAACTACGTCTCTGCTGTACCATACTTCTCGATAATACTGTCGCTCAATCCTCCAGATCGTATCAATATCCTCATCAAGCGGAGTGAAGCACAAGCATTGATGGAGTCATGGAGTGAGGCGTTGGGTGACGCTGATGAGGTGCGCGCATCTTTAACGTGTAAGCCCGTACTATCAATAAATGAACTTAGGTTATCAAACTTGACCCCTTACATTATCGAGGGTACGAGATCAAACACTTTGCGCTACATGGAGCGAAGCGTTATCCAGAGGCTGTGGAAGCCTTCGACGTGTTACTCTCAACAATCGGTAGATCTCCTGATGGAGACACTCGTAGTCAGTTATTTTACGCCGTAAATCATGAACAAGCTAATTGACATCGATAATAGAACACCGTTTTCACTATATCGATGCAAGGGACGAGATTCGACGTGCTGTTGACAACACCATCCGCCTCATGCCGCGGGTGTTGATTGACACTGCCACCGGTCGCCTCTATGATAAACAACAGCAAGCAGAAGCCTTCAAAGCACTTCCGTTATATCATGAGCTTGTATCATCGATGACGACGAGACTAGACTGCGCACGCATACAAAAAGAAGTGCGAGAGTTCTACAGATATGTGATGCTCTCGCACAAGTGGGAGCACAATGAACCTCTGCTGCAGGAAGTCGAGAAAATTTCGATCTACGACCTAAAGCCAACCCTGACAGGCACTAAACTACAGAAGTTCTGCAGGCTTGTACAAAATCTAGGATTCCGATGGGCATGGAGCGATACGTGTTGCGTTGACAAGCGTAGCAACGTGGTATTGCAAGAGTCGCTGGTAGCCATGTTCTCGTGGTATCGTGGCTCGTCCCTTACGATCGTATACCTCCGCGGCGTGTTAGCGAAGCCCCGCATCCCGGGCGGTCTTCGAGAAAGTGTCTGGAATACTCGAGCATGGACGTACCAGGAATATGTTGCAGCGGAGATCATCTTGTTCTACACCGGGGACTGGGAACCATACCTTGGCTGACACAGCCCAACCACAAAGAATCGCCTGATATCATTTCCGAGATGCAGCAGGCTACAGGGGTATCCGCACAGGAGATGGCCATACTTCGACCAGGTCTGGACAGGGTGCGCGAGAAACTCTTTCTAGCGTCAAGGCGTGAAACTACATATATAGAAGATGTAGCGTATTCACTATTCGGGGTCTTCAATGTGGCAATTCCGATCATATATGGAGAGGGTAATCGTGCAGTGGGTCGTCTGCTGGACCATATCCTAACCGGTTCCGGAGATGCTACGGTGCTGGCTTGGACAGGGGTGTCAGGCGATTACAACAGCTGTTTACCCGTGGACCTCACTGTCTATGACTCACTCGTATCGCCACACATTCCACAACCAATTGAGAAGGCTGAAATGGACGACATTGTCATGGGACTTCATTCTTCCTTGGGTAATATCCAAAATGTCTTGGAACTTTATAGGCAGCTCAGTGCACTCCCATCACCATCGCTTGCCGCCAGTCGACTCAAACTTCCTGGAATTTCTTCCACTATCATCAAATTGGTGCCGCAGATCACCGAACCATACCCAGGGGATGGTATCAGATCCTATCTTGGGACAACAAATCTGTTTGGGGACATAAAGATCGAGACGAAAGAGGACCTGATGGACATGGAAGACCTCTGTGTTGTTCATCCGTGGATTCGTCCTTTGCTGGATCAAGAGCACACTCGTGGTGGAAGTAGGCCAAGGTTTGACCAAGCCACCCATGCACTACGACTCTTTGCTCGTCTCAAGCAACCATTCGGAGCACTCTTGTTCACGCAGCTCTCACGTATAGAATATAGACGGGTTGCAACAGACAGCTTAATTATGGCTCAGATTTGCGAGGTACCGTTAGAAGATATGATGGATGCCATCTGTACGATCGAGATACAGTAGGGTACCTTTGGGCACTCCTTTGTGTAGCCAAAGACACAGATTATCTGTGGGCGTTGGGTCGCTACAGACCGACATGCGGGAATACTCTGACCAACAATGTTTGAGATCAAGAAGCTTGTCGGTGACTCCCATGGAAAGGTCGTCGAGGATGCTAAGGTGCGGTCGCACGCCAGTAGAAGAGAAGATAAACGCCTGGAGAAAGTCATCAAGAAACATCTATAGCTGGGCCATATCCGGCCTTACCCACACCTATTCAGTTGGATAAATCATAAAGATAATCGATTTACCCTATCACCATTTCACTCAGGTTTGCCCCAAGATAGATCCGACGATCGCAGCACAATTCTCGTGGCACTCGCCGACTGGCATGTGTATACGGGTAGTGTGATTTTCACTTTGGTCTCAACTGCGCTACTGCGATCGTCTCCACGTTTTTCTGCCATTATTGACTTTGAAATGCAGTCAGTCTTTTTTCCATTGGACCGTAGGATACATATTAACCAATCAATCCACTCAATGCGCGTGCCCAACTACTCACATTCTCTCCTTACGCCTTCCTTGCTATCGTTTTCGAGGTGCCACCTACTTAACGGGCTTTTTCGCCGCTCATAAGAGCAGTGACCCATGAGCTGAGACGTTGGATGGTCGGGTTTTCACAAACAACGTTGGCCGGAACATGTAGAGCCGCGATCTTGATCTCTTGGTCTGAAGACATTCTCAGAGCAGCCAAGATTATGTTTCGAAGACATGTAACGCTGAGACTGTGGCAGAGCGCCATGTAAGTAGGATGATTTGTATTCTTGTCCAACAAGGACACGCACCTATCAAAGCCTTGAGAAAAGAGGTCAGAACGTGCATCAATGTTGCCACTGGGGCTGATGATACGAGCATAATCTAGCAACCATCGTTCGAGCACTCCTGCGGACCACGCTGAGGGCCCAACA
Organism: Heimioporus aff. retisporus; assembly: GCA_038094615.1. Taxonomy (NCBI): domain Eukaryota; kingdom Fungi; phylum Basidiomycota; class Agaricomycetes; order Boletales; family Boletaceae; genus Heimioporus; species Heimioporus aff. retisporus. Next base: position 14,271 of record JBBPUI010000121.1, on the reverse strand, counting down.
AGATCATGTGGAACCAGCATGTCTGCCTGGATGTTTTTATATCTTCGCATGACTCAGTTGAATACCCATATGCACAATGAGACAACTAACAGTGCGTCTATCTCTTCATTGTAGGCATTGAGTGTGACATTGCGTATGACACTGCCCTTCGGAGTACGCAACATGGGCTTGTCGTTGCTTGTAATCAAAATCATCTCTTTGCAGATGCGACTAAAGGCAGGAGATTCTTTGTTGGCTTCCTCGATCACGGTCCTAGGTCCAACGATGTTAGCGAGCTTGTCTGACCGCAAGCAGAGTATCCACCAAATATGATTCCTGAACTCGGCCACAACTTTCTCATCTCTCACGTCGATGGCATGTCCTGGACTGGGTTCGACAAGAACACCGACTTGGTTGCGTTCACGCCCGAATATAAGGACACCTTGTATAAGTGGGGAAGACGCAATGATGCTCTCCATTGGCCCGGGAAGCGTCTTCTCCCCAGAAGCCATAATGATGACATCATCGGTCCTTCCGACACTGCGATGGAGAAATAAGGACATTTTCTAGGTGCGAGCAGCCAGATGACCCACATTCTCCACAAGTTCTTGGCTGGATGCTTCACAAACACGTCCGAGGTTGCATACCCTTTTACATCAGGTAAATTCTCCACCGCCATGTACTGGGAGTCGGACGTCTGCGCGGCCCGGTTAGCACGTCGGAAACAAGGAATGTATCCAGATCCCATACCAAGACATGCAATTCATACGTGTTATCTTGAAGCGGAGCCCACCTGATCTTTGGTTCATCTGTAAAATGCATCCACATCCATGCACGATCACCAAATTCCAGGTCATGGGCGTCTGCCACAAGGACCCCAAACTCAGTTCCACCATAAAAGTTGAGGAGGTTCACCCCAGCAGCTGACAGTTTCTCGCCAGCCTTGACTGAAAGAGAGCTTCCGCCAAATGCCTGAGATACTCAAGTCAGAAAGACAATCCGTAAACCGAAATTGAATGAGATTGTACGTACGACAGAACCCACTTGCTTCAGGGCCTCGATAGAATCGTCTGAGATAGCCATTGGCTCGAGCAACGCCGGAACGCACACGAGAATGTTACATGGCACTTTCTTCAGGCACTCGATCATGTTGTCGCTGGTCGGTATCACTGGCTGAGTAAATAGATCGTGCTCGGTACGCGGGGGATAGATCACCACAGTGAAAAGGTGCGCAACCGGTAAATAGAGCCCAAAAATGATACCGAAGCCATAGAACGGAGGAAGTGCCATAGCGGCGACTCGCCGCGGAGTTGGAAGTTGCCTATATCCAAGAGTGGTGGCTATAAATGATCAGAACGATGTCACCACGGGGTACACGGTAACGTACCACGTACAAACCATTGGTTTTGGATCCTATAGCTGTGAGCGATCGGTTTGGGGGATCCAGTACTGCCAGAGGAATGGATATAGATAGCAGGGGTATCCAGGTCTGGGCGCTTCGGCGCGGAAGGGTATGGATCAAAGGGATCGGCTGCGCCCTCTTCTCCAAGCTTTGGAAAGGCGTCACGCAGTGTAGGGAGCTCCAAAACAGTCAGCTTGGTATTCCCATATTCACTGCGGACGTTATCGATGAGAACTTTGTGAGCACGTTCCAGTGTCACGATTTGCGAGCAGTTGACCCTCTTCATCATGTGAACAATTGCCGCAGCGGGACTCCGAGGCGATGCCGGAAATGGCTGCATTCGGATGTGAGAATGCATTCACAAAAAACGTAGATGTGAAAGCTTACGACCCAGCCAGCGATCGATAATCCGGCAGTGATGGCGTGATACAATAACGTATCTATGTTGGCGATGATCATGACAACTTCTCCATCTGAACCCTTGCGTGAGGGTCGAAGAGCATGCGCAACTCTGTGAGCAGCACGGCCAAATTCGAGAAGCGAGATCTCAGTCAGCTTGTCAGGAGCACGGTCATTTGCGTATGCGAAAATCGGAAAGGTTGGGTTTCGTTCTATATGAAAGTTGAGCAAGTCAGGGAACAATAGCGTGTAACCTGGAGGAGGGAAGTCGAGAGCAGGAGATGCCATGGGTGCTGAGAGACGCAGTGGGTAACTTTGTTGCTGAGATTAAATTGGAGTCGCACGTACAGTTGAGAACTTAGAGTCAAGATAAAGCCGGGTTCTAGGCTGTTCCATCACGAGGTCTAAACTTGACGCTGAGTACAGTGACCGAGTCACTTGAGCCAACCCGGTCACATGAGCCAGTTTGCCTTCACACCCCCAAATCATTAGCAGTAAATTGTCAGAGTGATGCAGGCCCAGCCCAGCCATATTGATAGAAACCAAATGGAAATGGAAACAAACCTAAATCTGCAATGAGTGGGAACCTAGACATAAATTCATGTAATGAGGTCGAGCGGAGATGAATGGAGAGGGAAAAAGGACAAGGAAAACTAGACGCAACCACAAGTATATATGATGTTTGAATTGTGTGCTCCATCTCTGGATGGCAAAGAGCGATCCCACAACGTTTGGCTTCGCCTTGAGTATCGGGACACGTCTGTAGGTAGTTGTAAGACTAGTACAGGTGAGTAAAGTAAAGTAAAGGATAGTGCTAGGTAGCTTACCTCCAGTCGACGTGGTACGAGACTGGAGGAAAGTCTTGGTAAACGAGTGTTTCTGCGTGTAAGCCGCGTGATGTCCATGAAAGGAAGTGTAGGTTATGTAAGTATCGTATGTATTCAACGATCCGTATGTACGGGTTGATGATCTCCAACATTGAGGACCGCATGGCAGCAAAGACAATTCTGACGGAGATCCCAAAAGGGTTTCCTCTGCTCGCATACCTGTGAGAGGGTACGCGTTCCATGCGGGTATATCATGATCTGAATTCAGCCCCGTCCTCGCGGAGACCTCCCGCCCGCACACTCGTATCCCCCAAGTTGCGACCAAGCACCCCGAAGTCGCACACCCTGCATGCCACTAGCATCTCTGCAATTCCGGTCTACTCCCCCTGGTGTCGGTTTAAGGTTAGTAGGTGACACCCTGAACGAACTCCAAAGAGCAAGCAGTCGGGGAAGTGATAGTAGTTCCCTAACGAGAGCTTTCGCCGGCTCGAAAGCGCTCTTTCCGCTTCCTTTGCCCGTCCCTGTTCGCAGTGTGCGTCGGTGCCCTATCCTAGCGTGGCCCGACGGACGAGAAAACGGGCCGACAGCCTGACTTCTGAGGTGTCCCTCAAGTTCGCAAATAGAGTCACAGACTGCGCGCCAGAGTCCTTCGGAGCCCGGATTCCCCCCTTTTCGTTGAACTCCGCGATTTGCCATACACAGTCTGCGAGTCAACCATCTGTGCGGTACGTGTTGATCATATTGGAACGTCTGTTGGATAGTCGTAAGACCGATACAGGTGAGTAAAGAAGAGTAAGCGATAATACTACAGCTCACCTCCGGTCAACGTGGTACGAGACTGGGGGAAAGTGGCGTGGCAAATGAATGTCATAAGGTGAGCGAGTGTTCAAATATAGTAACGCAGTGAAAGTGTGCGCAATAAGGATGATGAAGTATCTAATAGGCAGAGTGGTCTCGAACAGATCATTGGGTTCAATTAGCCTCCCAGGTTCGACTACTTGTTATAAAATACAATGACGTAGCACATGTGTAAAACGCAACGCAGCTGCAATCCAAGTACCAACCTCGGGGTAGTCTCGCGACTCGTGACCGTCCACATCACAAATTCACAATGCAACACCCACACTGCGACTGGGAACACTTCGCATTTCCCGCTCCTCTAGCGGGATGTCATCACCCTGCCTCTCCCCTGATTGCACGTTCTGTGACACATATGCGAACCTGATCCCACTGACAGTGTCATTGTACTCGTGGGCCATCGGTAACCCAAACGCGGTGTCGACCCCGCCCCTGGAGACCCCTCGGACGTCGCGAGCATGCAGCTTACGCAAATTCAGGATGAATCGGGGGACCAGGACGTATAGGGGAACATATTGCACCACCACCAGGAGGAAATCGCTCCACCCAGAGAATGGGATATTACCAGACGAATAAAGCACGTTGATGACAGAATAAAACAGGATTCTACATCGTTATTTTGTGTAATGATGTCGGTGGACGGGAAGGCATGACGCACGTGAAATAATAAATCATGCCTTCCTTGACGAAAAGGCTCATGTAACAGCTCGGACGGGAATACCCCATTTTGTACATCTGAAGCAGCTCTCTGATGAAGTGAACAATGACAAGGAGACACAAAAGTGTCCCTAAAGAGATGAGGGGATTCTTCACAAGCAGGTATTGAAGAAGGGAGGTATTTGGTTGTATGCAAAATGAATAATCGAGGATTTGAATGATAGTCGCTGGATGTTTGAAAACAAGACACGTCACCGTTGTTTTGCGCATATCGCAGGAATGCACGCTCTACGTACCAGTGTTGTCGATGGTATATTTCATAGAGCTGACGAAGTATACAATGATTGCGAATGCGTACACTGTAAAGAGAGTCCCGAGGATGACGCTTGATTGATTGTACAATGCCCACACGCGGAGGATCATTGCCACTGTCATTGCTATTGTAAGTTGTAAAACCGAGCTGAACACGAAACCTCACGTTCTGCAGCAGTAAAAAATATCATTTGCATCCAAGCCGCAAAAATATAACCAACGTCGCCTTCAAAACATGTGAGAAGGGCGGAGATTACTGGACGAGTGTACGCACAGCTATTTGATGTCAACCAATTGTTTGAAGTGTTAATCATCGCAGATCATCGCAGAAGCATCGAGACCATCACATACACCTACGGCCGGGTAGATCGGTGAGCATACACACGGATCATCGTCGGCAGATAATATTACCTTTTCAGGACCGGGAAGGAAAGTACTCCCCACTTGATCCATGAAGCGTTAGCTCAACAATCTTGGAATCATATATTTCAAACGCACGAATGGCGTTCGATCTAGTGAGCATGTCAATGATCAACTAGTATGCAATGCAGGGATAAACATACAGGCAAGAAAGCAATCCGCAATAACGAACCTGCAGGTCAAAGGTTAGTACACGTTGGAGGGAACCGGTAGAGAGCTGCAAAACACATACAAGAACGAAGATTGTTGATACCGATGACCAGGGTTTGTTCTGTGACGGCATGTAAATGTGTGATTGGGCGGGAAATATTGATCGCTGACCCAAATGTATTCTGCCTACAAATAAACATCGTCAGTCGAATGATATTCGTCGCATGACAACCGGCACATGAAGCATACTTCTTCGGCGATCGAGAGGACTGACATTGTTGAGATCTGGCCTGTATGAAATAGAGGTGTGTTACTCACAGTAATCATATCCGACAGCAGTGATAACAGCAACTAGTTGAAAGAATAATAAGGTTAATAGGCTGGGGCGAGAAGATAACCATGCGTACCAGTCTCATAATTACTGAGCTGAATGGCTTGGACATCTAATTGGAGGGCAAAAGCCATAGAGTCGATACACGGAGTGAATGGGTGATAGATCTCCGAGCCCGAGGGGGTAACCAGTCACTGTATTATAGGGGAATGCGAATAAGCCCGAGATTAAGACAGGGAAAGGCAGTGGGCAGATCGTAACCAGCCCACGAATGTAGGACATATCGAGGATGTGATCGGGTCACCATTTCCCTTCTTCGGTGTATCCTGATGGTGATAGATAGAAGTAGTACCAAATTAAACGTGGCACGATAATACCCATCCTGTGTTTCAACAGAGACGGACAGACAGGGACAAGGACCACTACCCCGCAAGATCCAAGAGCAAGCATATCAGTGATTATTACTATTAGTCCATTCCAGAAAGTCCGTAGACATGGCCGCACTGGGATCGATTCATCCCGGGATCCGGATCGTGTCAATCTTGAAGAAAATAATATCTCCACTTTCATCTGGCAACAAACGTAGGCAAGTAAATGACATGCCTGAAGTAAGATCGCCGCGATCCCAACATGCCTTGATTTTGTAAGAGTCAGAAGGATGACTAGCCATCTAGTTGCAATACAGGGAATGTCGGGTCCACTCCAACAAGCCTGAAAACAAATAATTGACAGGAGGATCGTTAAATTTTACACTAGAACGCACGACCATTCGATTCGTCCCCAGCTCTGTTATCGTTCTCATCGTGTCACATTTAGACACGATCATTGAAAAGGATACAGCCCTTTTCCGAAGATCGCATGTACCCACAGCTAATAAGGAAACTGCACTCTTGACCATATGGTTATCGTTTGCGCCCAGTCAACGACCATTGTTTCGTTACTATCGGACTCGAACTAGAGGAATGCCCGCAAGGAATCAGAACGCAAAAATATCCTAAGGCGGTTTCAAACGTGTTCCGCCTCATTCTCCGATTTCTTCCTATAAATTTCCTACCGCGCCATGATACCGGATCATCTCGTAAAATCAACTCACCCCCCCTTCATGGGCTGCAACGGGCGCATGTACATGCACCTCGGTGGCCGGGCTGGTCGTGCTGCTGGACCCAGAGGTGACGTATGACTGATCCCTCGTTAGGTCGCAATCCTGCGGACGGGAGAACACGAACCATGATGGAGGAAAACATAGAACTAAGGGATGTGCAGATACATCCATCAACTGACCCGAGTCACACGGCAATACGCCGGAGGATTACGATTTGTTCCGAAATAGGTTATCGCGATGCGGAACTCACTGTGACCAAGCAGTCACCATACAAAAAAACTTAGGGAGCTTGAGGACTCACTGTCTCGACATCCCCCTCCTGGTTCTTCCCTCCGTTCCCATCAACTTTGCAGTATTCGCCTCCATTCATCCATGCACCATCATCAAGGAATGCAGCTCTTCAAGGAGTTTGTTCCTCGCCGCCTTGTCAGTGGTAATCGATGTATTATGGCCATTGGCCACCTTGAATACCCCTCACGTCTTGCAACGTCGGGATGATCATCGTGATTCCGACAGCTGCAGCGTATTCGGACTCCGAAATCAACCCATCGTGGATCGACAAGGTTTGCATACAATAATAAACCCCCGCCACACCCGGACTAGGTGCAGGCAGAAAGGAGAATGGGGCTTGCACGGATTTCTTGTGGTTGAGTGTCGCAAACGATGTGTATGTCGAAAGAGGTCTCCTTTTACAGTCCATATCCCATCGATGGCCTGAGACATGGCCCTTTGAAGCATCGGACACAGAAACCTCGCATATGGTGAAGTATAAGGCGGCTGGTTGGACTAGTCAGACTCGACCTTGACATCGTCCTCATTCGACCGAAAGCGTACCCGAAAAAACATTTGCTGATACGACGAATAGGCTAGCGTCAGCCTGAGGTGAGAAATCAAGTGCGCCAGATTCATTTGCGGCCATTTTCAGAGGGGACTGCGCCAACATTTAGTCAATGCGTCTCCAGCATCGTCGCGATGCGCTCACCATATTTGCGCTCGCCAAATACCAGCTCCGCGGCACCACTGACCAGTTTGATCGGAGCCCCGCATCAAGCACTGGAATCCGGTTTTCCCGATCGTTCATGGGCTATATAAGTAAAGCACCCTGTCAAAACCTGTTCTCGTATACCCTTCGACTATCTGCGCACCAGAAGCCCATGCCACGTCACCTCTACTATGAGTGTGAGCGTCGTTATCGTGTGTGGAGCGTGACTTCGCGGACGAACGAGTGGAATGAGAGGCAGTGATCGTGCCATACGGATGTTGGGCACAGTTTCATCGGATGTCTTGCAATTCCGCGTAAATGAGCAGTAAGCTTCGCCTTCCGTCGCCAGTAAGAAAATTTAGTTGCGAAGCTCGAAATAAAGCCTACTTTCGATGATGCATGGTGTTTGTTGCCAATCCAGAACAGGATAGATTGAATGCAGTGACGATAGGGATATTCGAGGTGTCGAAAAACTTCGCCATTACCTTCGACATGATACATCTTCGCCTCCTCGAGGCCCTCTACCAAGAAACCTACGTGGTTAGATGCCAACTTGACGTGGCAGACCGACCTTTGCATGGTAGGCGAACGAGCAGGCCTGGGGCAGAGGCAGCTACTAGTAGGAACCAAGGTCGACCCATGCTTCACCGCTGCCTGCATGCAACGTCCTACGCGGTTACACCCATGTCCAATACCTACATGGCATGTCTTTTAGGTAGCTTCGTTGACGTGGGGTATCTGGCGCTGAAAGATCGAAGCCAATCATGCATCATATTGGTTGACAGAAGTGGTGCATCGCCACATCGGGTGTGTGCTTCCTTGATCCCACTAGTGCTTCTCCTGAACCTCGATGAGTTCCTCATCTTCTTGTGGCCAATCAATGGAGAAGTACCAGGACGAACGCGCTGCAGAGGAGCCATTGTTCAAGGTATCGAATCCGCTCGGGGCTCCAACTCACCGTAGCAAGTCAACAAACCATCTTTGTTCATTTCTCAGTTACGGGAGAAAACCTGCCGGACGAAATTGATTCCCGAGTCACTTTGCTTAAATGAATGGCGTCTCGAGAGGGAGCCACGATTTCGAAGTTGGTCCGTTCGCTTTTAATTCCCGTGCTCGTCGTAGATGGATCGAAGAGGCGTGGAGGCAAACGGTGCGGTCATCGCGGACAAGGAGAAGCAACCGTAACCTCGCCCGGCCAATCGACGTGACACTGTGGAGTGGTGTCCCTTCGTTGTCTGCCGGTTCTAGGATCCTACGCAGTGTAGCCATCCCTCATCGGGCATTCTCGATGGCATTCAATACCCTGGCATTCCTTTAAAATCCTGCTCGCTCACTGGCAATGTTGCTCTCCACCCTTTCCGTCACGCCATGGAAAGCAACCGCGACTCGCTCCCCTCCGACTCCGACAACGCTACGCCCAAGTCTATCCCCACTGTTTCTGTTCCAGTCCCAGCCAAAAGGGGCCCCAAGTTTTGGCTGGTCTTTGCTTCCATGTGCATTTGTCTTTTTCTCTCTGCTCTAGAGCTCTCTTCCATCTCGACAGCCCTCCCTACCATCGCCCACGACCTGCAGGCCTCTCAGTTTGTCTGGGTCGGTTCGGCATATGCGCTTTCGTCGACCGCTTTCCTCCCTATGAGCGGTGGTCTCGCTCAAGCCTTTGGTAGGCGACCCACCATTTTATTGATCATTGCTTTCTTTGCGTTCGGAAGCGTTATTTGTGGCAGTGCAAGCAGCATGAATATGCTCATCGTTGGCAGGACTATACAAGGCTTGGGTGGCGGAGGCATTCAGTCCCTCACTGGGATCATCCTTGCCGATCTTGTCACGCTTCAGGAGCGTGGGGTCTACGCTGGTTTGTATGGCCTGTCCGTCTTGGTTATTCTTTTTTTTGGTCAATGATCTAAAACGATTCGTCTAGCACGTGGTGCCTCGCAGCAGCTGTCGGCCCTGTCATTGGCGGTAGCCTTGCTGAACGGGGACAATGGCGCTGGCTGTTCTGTGAGTATGATCCCGTTTACGGATTGAAAGTAGGCTCATGGCTACTCAGACCTAAATCTCCCCATCTCACTTATTGCGTGTCTCTCTGCCATCCTCTTTTTGGACTTGCCCACCCCTCAGGGTGATTATCGAGAGAAGCTCAGACGCATGGACTGGATGTGAGTTAGATCACTGTACACGTGGTTACACTCACCGGCCTCTTTGATCCCGACAGCGGTAACTTTTTAATCATCGCAAGTACTGTTGCGTGCACGATCGCATTGACGTGGGGGGGAATTACCGTGCCATGGGGATCACCCACGGTCCTCGTACCGCTCATTCTCGGCTTGCTAGGCCTCGTGGCTTTTATTGTGTATGAAGCGACTCTTGCAGCGCATCCACTTGTACGCCGTTTGTGACCTCTTTTTTCGATGTATTTCAGGTTGTTACTTCAGGTACCATTGACATTGATGACCAACATCACTAGTCTCAGTGGGTCAGAAGCCTTTTGCCGGTAATTCTGACCATCATTACTCATTGCTCCTGTCCTTGGTAGATATGTCCAGACGTTTTGCATCGGCTTCAATACGTTTGCCATCGTCTGTATGTCAATCCACTCCGTCACTTGCGCACCTAATTACATTCTCCAAACTTGATAGATTTCTTTCCTGTCTACTTTCAAGCTTGCCAGGGCGCCTCACCGGTGCTCTCTGGTACCTACAACCTCTCGCTCTGCACGTTTACTCCTGGCGCCATCCTGGCTGGCCTCTCCGTAAAAGTGATGAACCGATACCGGCCCCAGATGTGGGCTGCGTGGCTTATTTTAGTCGTCACAATGGGGTTACTGTGCGCGAGCACGCATGGCTCGGTGGACATGGGCGTTGACATTGCACTCGGCTATCTGGCCCTCCTCGGTTTCGGCATGGGGTGGGTGTCTCGTTTGATCGCGCGTACATGGATACCATTGACGTCTCACTATATCAGTGCGTTGTCTGCGACGGCGATGTATCCGATTCAGGCACCGTTGTCGGTGACCCAAAACGCACCTGCCTTGGCATGGATGTGGTTCTTGCGCTCGTTTGCCGGGGTACGCGTCCGATCCATCTTACGTTGCGTTGCGACGCTGACACGCGTGGGTCCACTAGGTCTGGGGCATCACGGTTGGGAGCACGGTCGTCCAAAACATGCTTTCGAGCACGCTCTCGCCGTCTCTGAGCGCCTCCCTCCCCCGAGTCTCGGAAGCAGGTGTACCTAGTCTGTATGCGCTCATTCCAGAGCTGCCGATGCTCCCGGCGCCGGTGAGAACCGAGGTACAGACGGCATTTGCGGGCGCACTGGCGGTGTTGTGGGTTGTGTTGGTGGGGGTGTGTGTGGTGGGGGGTGTGGCGTCAGGGATGATGAGAGCGGTACCGTTGAGTCGCACGCTGGATCCGAGCTGGGCGATGAAGCAACGTGGTGAAGGGGAGGCTAGGGAGAAGGACATCGGTGTGCCGGCAGTAGTGGAGGGAAAGGAAGAAGTGGAAGAAGTGCGGTATGAGGTGGCCGGCGTGTCATAGCATTCCGGGTTTGTGTGCGTCGGCGTGACATTGAGAGTGCGTGTGGACGGGTTGCGGCAAGTTGAGTTGTCGACACAATTTCCGTTTTAAATAGGAATGAGGGTAGGGTAGGTCAGTCATCAACTCACTCCTCTCCCGCATCCTCTCTCCCCCCTTGCTGAACGACCCCCATCACGAAGGTGGGCAACGACAACCGAGGTGAGAGCGTGTCACCTCAAAGCACGTCCAATATGTTTGGGGCCATCTCTTGTGCCTGAACTTTGGTCAACGATTTTGGTGCGACCCTCCTATATTCTTCCGCGTTCTTGTGCATGGGGGTGAGTAACAGCGCACCGAACGGCTATCGCAGTCTGGCGACAAGATTGAGAACGCGCGTCTGCTTCTCTACTGGCAATGCGGAGAGAGGAGCACCATGTCTTCGGAAAATACGACTGTACGTCGGCCAGACGGCCAGACGGGGCGAGTCGGAGGAGCCAGCTAGAGGCCGTACCAGATGAAATGGGCGACGGGGATGACGGCAACTCTTCTCCTGACGCAGCCACGTTTCTTTCGGGCGCCGTCTCCCATGAGTTCCCGACCGGTTGTCGATCCAGAAGAAAATCGATCCAAGGGTGAACAAGGAAGAGGGATCCAAACTGAGGAGGCTCGAGTTCGGTTCTGATCTCCACGACACCGAGAGCGGTAGTGCGTGCACGAAAACACGCTCGGACGCATTCTGTGCGGACGATGAGGGTCCCAGAGGGAAGCATATGCACGGGAGCCTCATGCGCTGCCCCGCGAACGAGGGCACGGGGAGGCTGTTCAGTTGGTCATACACGCTTGTGGCCGACTTGATGCTTGGCGTCGATGTGCGTGGCGTGGCATCGTCTATCACGGTCGGTGGAATGTGTGAGGTTGGAAAATCCCTGAACACGGCGATGCCGGCCGGCAAACAGCTGTTGAAACTACCAGACGATCCCGTCCATGCAAGGATACGCGCGTCTCCAGAGCTCATGAGCAGCTGGCCCAAGAGCCGCTCGAGTGCCTGGTCCCCTTCAGCGTACGTCACCGGAAGGGTGATGGCAAATATGCCGAGCAACGAGTATGCGGCGTCCTCGATCCGCGTCGTTTCCCGGCTGGAGGAGGCCAGACGAAGTTTCTCCTGTATGTCTTCCATGCCAGGGCGGAGGGCGGTCAACACTTGGGCTGACACTGGTCGCCTTTTCCATTTCCGCAATGATCTCAGGAAACTCCTTGTGGCTGTGGACACCGGGGTTCACATATGGTGTCCGGCCCTCGGTATAGAGTCGAACTTCACCTTGGACGCATGGTACTCCTGAAGCGTCCATGGGCGAGTATTCTAGATGCTCATCAGATCTCCCCACTTGGATGAACGGTGTACGCCAAGGAAATAGATGGCCATCACAGAGCTTCGGTACCACTTGAACATGCTGTGACCAGTGCTTCTTGAAATACGAAGTAGTCTCCTTTATTGATACTGCAGGTGTCCCTCATGCCCAATTGAACCCAGCGCCCCGGACGATTTTCCAAAAAATTGAGATTCTGGCGAGTGGGCAGTTCATCGAGGTCGTACACGACGTCGTTGACAACCTTGTCGAACAGAGCTTCGTCTTCTTCCCACTTCAAGTTGTGGAAAGGTGTCACATATTGATAGTACTGCTCAACCTCGCGTTCGATGCGAGAACGATCGATGTGCGTGGTCATGGACGAGATCAGCTCCAGAGAAATAGGCTGCAATGGAAATGAGAGCGCCTGCGCAAGACTTGCTAAGAAGATGGCCGGATTGCGTGTTAATAAGTTCTGGTGGCGAATCGCGAATGGCATTCTCGATGATTGCACGAATTATTTCCTTCGTCTCTGCATCCGCACCGACTCGAGATAATGGCCATTGGGTATAAATCCTATCACAAGTGCCCAGTTTGTCGACCAGGCGAAAGAATATGTATCCATCAACAAATTATAATCTAGGATCACGATTGTTTATAATAGAAAAAAAAGGCTATGGTAAGAATGGTAAGCAGACCACTTGTGGTATGATTACTATATTTCAAGGGCCTACATCGTGTCGCAGGAAGACTCCTGGACATGCCAAAGGACCCGAAGCGCCTATCAGATCAAAAGAAAATCAAGCAAGCATGGACAAAGGTGAAACATTTCACATGAAATCATCAAAGTACCCCCAACACTTGTACGCTTAGTATCAACTTCTCCAGTACCGTGTGCGTCGTCTCTTTCACCTGGACCTTGATCAAACTATCTGTGCAGACCCTCCTGTATTCTTTCCTTTGCCGACCAGTCGGCGCCAGTAGAATCGCGCCGAATGGTTTTCTCAGCCGTGCAACGAGGCTGAGAGCCTGCCTCTGCTTCTCCGTTAACGATGAAGCGGAAGATAAGGGGGACGTCGGCACGCCTCGAGCAGCTGTACGACGTCCGCCGAACGGCCACCCAAGTTGAGAAACAGAGCGCGTCGATCGTGTTTGCGGTGGGGTTGTTCCGGAAGTAGCGTGGAAGGACAGCGGCCTGTCAGGGAAAGCCGCTCTGTCTACATGCTCTTGGACCATACCCCTGATGTTCCCAGGAGGTTCTTGACCAAGTAAGAAGTCGATCCAAGGGTGAACAAGATAGAGCGAGTCATACTGAGAGATATCTTCATTCGTTCTAATCTCCGCAATACCGAGGGTAGTTGTGTCAACACGGAAGACGCGCTCCGAGCCATTCAGGAAGGGCAAAGTCTGTCCAATTTTGAAGCCGAGACATGGAAGCTTCATGCTCTGTCCCACAAACGATGGCGCAGGGAGCGCATCCAGTCGGTCATACAGCGCCGTGGCCAGATTTATGCTGAGCGGTGAGGTGCATACCTCGGTAGCAGTACTTTCGATGTCAAAGCTCGTCAAACGCGGTGGGATGTACGCAGTCAGGGATTGGTTGAAAACAGCGACGCTGTCTGGAAGGGTGCTGTTTAAGCTGCCCGATCTCCCACTCCATGCAAGGATGCTCGTATCTCCAGAGCGGATGAGCAGTTCTGCCAACAGTCGTCCAAGGGCCTTGTCCCCCTCGCCATACACAACGGGTATATAGAGAGAGAATAACCCCAGCAATGAGTACGCCACATCCTCCACCTGGGTCGTGTTCCGCGAAGACACCAGACGAAGCTTTTCACGAATATTTCCCAACCCGGGACGGAATGTGGCCAACGCCTGAGCTGAGACCCCTGTGACCTGTTCCATTTCGGAGACAATTTCGGGCGACTCCTTGTGGTTGTGAATGGTAGTGTTCATGTATAGGGCCCAATCTTCTGTGTAAAACCGAATCACTTTCG
>JBBPUI010000120.1:0-37128 GCA_038094615.1 Heimioporus aff. retisporus | reverse complement strand
AGGTCAGCCACCACAAAGGTTTTCCTTATCTGGATGGATCTCCTGAAGGATCCTAGCCACTGTAGACTTCCCAATACCAGTTTGGGATGCAATTTGTTGACAAGAAAGATCAAGAGAAGCAAGAGAGATATGTTATCCCTTTGAGCAGCAGAGAGATGTTTCATGGGGGAAGGATGAAAATTTATTAATGATAGCAAGGGCTATATATACTATAACATGATCCATTACATAAAGGTAACATAATATAGCAGTTACCTAAGGTATATAATCAAGTTATGTCACTCCAGGGTCCAATATATGTAATCAAAACTTAAAGTCAAAAAACTGTCCCAATGAGTAGTCATTTTGATTTGCCTGTCATTTCATCAAACCTTAACCAATTCTTTCAACTCTTGCACCATCTGAGAGCCAGGAGTAAGGGCTTTATTTCATACTCTGACACCTGTTAGATTAGATTAGGGATATCGCCATTAGTGGCCATATACTCCAAAACATGCAAACATTGGGACAGTTTTTTGAGCCACTGTACCTCAATTGCCTATTCACCTAATGGCACACAGATTGCTACTGGCTCCAAGGACATGACTATTAGGATCTGGAATGCATCCACTGGAGGTCTTGTGGCAGATCCCTTCACAGGTCATACAAAGCTGGTTAGCTCTGTTGGTTATTCACCTGATGGTGTGAAAATTGTCTCTGGCTCATGGGACAAGATCATCAAGGCTTGGAATGCATCCACTGGCTAGCTTATTGCAGGTTTATGTCAAGAAAACACAAAAACTACCTGCTGTGTGGTTTATTCATCTGATTACAAGTACATCATCCCTAGCTTAGCAAACAAGAATATTGGGACTTGGGATGCATTCACTACTCAGCTTGTTGCAAGACCAATCCAGGGGCATACAGATTCTATCACAACTGTTGCTTGTTCACCTAAAAGTCTCTTTATTACTTCTAGGTCCAAGGACAATTCCATCAAGATCTGGGGGATAAAAGAGCTCCTTGCATGGGAGAAACTATACATGGAGGATGGTTTGATCCAATCTTCAAATGGTTCTCACTCTGGCTGGATTACTCCTTGGAATAGCCACATTTTTCATCTTTCAGATTTTGCAACAACATATTCTGATCATATTGGTCAGATTGACATCAATAGTCTCTTATTTGAAGAGCCTTGGACCTCCTATTGGAAGCCATAGTTGAAACATAAAATATGACTTTTCAACATACTGAGCACATTAAATTTCTTTTCTTGATCTATGTAGATAGGAAGCAAATGGTAGTATTCTTTCTACTCACCTTGAAACATTCAGGCTGACTGGCAATAAATGTTAGTCCCTTTAGTTCAAGTCATGGTTGGCTCTTAATGTGCACCCCTCTTGGTCACATTGAGGCTTTTGATGTAAACGCAAAGTAGAGTTTGAATTAGCATATCTCGGAAAGCCATTTATTGAGTCTGGTAGCGCCGGAGTAACAGGCGAACCATACACATCATTACGCGATCCTAGTTGCATTCGATTGCATCAATTCTCACACATACACTGCCGTGAGCACATGAAACCACCTGCTAAACATAGCCGGAAAGTGTCGAAATCATCAGGCGATAAACGAAACACTAGTACAGATAACGGAACCCCATCCTGCGCCTTACCGCCTCGTCAAACGTAATGCCCTCCAGCTTGGCCGCTTCCTCGACTCGCTCCCGTTCGGCACCATGCATCACTTCACGTTCTTCGCGTTCCATCCGTTTATTCTCTCGCGCGAGCAACGCGCGCATAGCTGTCATGTTTTCCTGTCAGACACACTCCGGGATTAGTTACATGGAACCAAAGCGAGTACACACCAAAGGCAAGCAAGCTTGCGAACGCAAGCGCAGCGAATGCGATGACCATCGATGGATGGTACCCAGGTCCCCATTTTGACGGCCAGACATAGGACCCCATACTAGTCAGCACGCATCTGTGAGAAGATGCATCGTGGAACGAGCATCAGCAACTCACAGACTCCCCAAGTTTCCAAACCCGTTCACGATACTGATCGCCGCGGACCGCTTGGCTGGCGGTCGAGGGATGGAATTAGCCAACCACACCAACAACAATGGAGCCCCTATGACAGCGTGTGTGAATGAGAAATGACAATAGAAGAATAATGCATACCGCTGTATCCAGCAGCCATGAGGAACAGCGAAAAGTACCTCCCAGCTGTAGTCATCGTGGACAGTGCAATAACGTAACCAAGCATGAGCATCCACCACCCGACTACGACGTGGAAGAATCGTTCTCCAGTGACGTCTGTTTGCACCCATGATGTTTGTAAACGTGACCAGTCTCGGACAGAGTTGCTTACCGGCATGGCGTGAATTGATCAACATTAAAATGGACGCGAAGACCCATGGTGGGCTGGCAAGACAAAAACAATTAGTAGGAAAAACATATATAATTTGGTGCCACGTACGCTGCCATCAACAATGTATTCGTTGTTGAGTAGCCAAGAGTGGCGGTCAATCTGAGCGGATGCATTTATAGTCTTGACGGAGGGCACAATCACGAGGCACGTACGTGGGGAAGAAGTTGGTGAAACTGAGTCCCAATATTTCAGAACAACATATGAGCATGAAAATCGCAACTTTGGGGTCTTTTGTCGCCAACTTTAGACCCTCGAAGAACCTATACACGTAGTTGAAACATCAGGCGCCAGGAACATACGAGAGACGTACGAAGCACTTTGAGAATCCTGGTCAGCTTCACCAACATCTTCCGCAAGTCGCACTTGCGCTAGATGTCTTTCTGCAGGAGATAACCACCTGGTATTGACCGGCTATATAGGGTATATATGTTCAAGAATACAGCAGTGGTCCAAAGTGGGACGCACATAATCTGGAAGAAGCCACCTAGAGGTTTCATTAATTCAAATGGCAGAAAGCTATCAAAAATTCTGACCCACATGGTCTGGAAACCGATGAAGACGGTGACCGCCCCTTCGATACAGAAGAGCCTGTGACCGAGGTACAGTGGTAAGTTGACGTGCCCGCCGTAAATAGTTGACGATTGTACCATCTCCATCCTGCAATGCCCATTGACCCGTTCATGGTTCCAAGAATACCTGCAGCCCATAACTAGGTGGAATGAACAAATGAGTGATCGTCACGCACAAAAAACAAAGAATAGAATATTCAGAGACTCACACTACCGAAAGCATTGGCAAAAATCAGCCCAGAAAAGAGAATAGCAGATCGGAAAGCTAGCTCCTATACAGAAGCTTAACGATCCCATCAGAATATAATCGGAGTTTGACAGACCTTCCTCGTGTACCAGCTCGAGAGCAGATAAATAGCACCGGGATAAAAGGCTGCCTTGAACCATTTACTGTATTAACTTGATAGACAGAGGATGAGATTTTTAACTCACTTCTGGAAGCCCAATAAAGACACGGCACGCCATGATGTCTGCAAAGTTCTTCGTAATTCCAGTAAGACCGCTTGCCAGGCCCCACAGAACAACACATGCGCCAATGTAAACGCTAGGCCTGAAAACCACAATAGTTCGTATACGACTAGTCCATTTATACTAAGGAACACGACCGACCTCGAGATATAGTTTATGACCTAAAGATGGGTTTTAATTACTGCACACCAGAGACACAGGGTTACTTGCCATGTTGGACGGAATCTGTGCCGGACAGTATGATGCATAGAGAATCGCCAAAACTGTCTCGTACTGAACATCTGTTACCAAAGTAAGCACCGGCTTTCACAACCAAGAAATGATATACCAGACAAGCCTAAATCGCTTTGCAAGCCTTGGAGCCGGGCGGAGGTGATCGCAGCACGCTTGGGTATAAGTCAATTAGGTAACGGCCTTATGTGTATAGTCAACAACTCAACGCACGTCAATGTAGTTCATGAAATAGATGACAACGATGGTAGGGAGTAGTCGCGCATCAAGCTTTCGAACAAGCCGCCGTTCTGCAGCTTGCCGTACTTCTGGTTGTAAGGGTTGATTGCAGCTCACGCTGACCACTACCGCTTCTTCCTTATGCGAGGCATGTTCCTTCTCAGGGTCGAGCGACATGGCGAGCACGAGGGGTGAAAATGGCGGCTTGCTGGCCTTTGAAAGAGCTAAACTGGATGGGTTATAAGTGGCCTTCGGCTGCTGTAAGTTGTAACTAGTAACTCACTTGGAACGCGGCCATGTCATTCAAGGTAACTAGAGCGCGGAATGAAATCAGGTTCCCAACGTCATCTATCATCGCATCATGATGCCCTTATCGTAGCTCATAATAGAAAATAAAGAGAAGGATTGCACAAGGCATGCACGGTAAGTAAATCGGGTATGGTGAAACAGAGAAATTCGATCACTGATCCTTACTGGGGGTTAATATGGCCGTTCGCGGCGGAAATAAGCGAGCTGTGACAAGCTACGGGGAATGACGGAAATTTGGCCACGCCCAAGTGCTTCATGACATAACGCGTCTCGATTATCCCTCCCAACGTGATGCCTTGCAGCGGGAAATGACGCGTAATCAAATTTTGCATCCATTCTCCGATATATGACAGTCCGATGCACCCTGTTTCTGTCTTTGGTAAAGATATTGCACCGGAAAATATGACCATTGCTTCAGGGATGGCGTACCTAAGGACCGTGAAACTTTCGGCACGGTTTCCACCTTCCAAGACCTGGGATAGTTCAAGATAAGGACTGCTACAAATTTTCCGATCAAACGCTCGCGGCGGAGAGGAAAAATCTCGAGCGTGGAACCGATTACGGACCGATAATGAGTGGAAATCGGTCTTCAAATTCAAAGCCAGAATACGTGAGCTATCGCCGCCATTGGCTAAATTAAGCACAGCGCTTACGGAGACCTAGGCTCCAGCTGCAATGTAGCATCATTGTCCTCATGCAGGGCCATACACGCATCAGAACATGCTTCAAGTTAGAAATATCTACGTAGAACCACATTAGACAAGTTCCCGACGACTGGAAAGAAAAAAAAAACAAGCGAACAAGGACCACCCCAAGTTGATAAATTTGACGTCTCGGTGATATTGCGCTCCAACCATAACGGAAACTGGATGAGATTGAGAAGAGTGCCGGTATCCCGACGAGTAGACAAAGCTCACCAGCGGGGAGATCATCGTAACGTGGCGGAACAATAGCTATCTGGTTTGTGCAACCTTGGTTGAAATATTCATGCTGAAATGTAATCATCGGCGCATCCATGACCGTTTGGTTTTATATGAAAGGCAATACGCAAGATTAGCATGGTTCGAAAGAGTCAGGTGGTCGTACTGCAAAACTAACATCCAGAGCGTCCTGAAAGTTCGAGACAAAGCGAGCCCAGCGCTGGTGAAGAAAGAGAGACGACTCAGAAGCAACGTCAAGAGTCAGATACTAGTCCTGCAAATACAACGGCCAGCCGGGCCAGCGTTGGCACGTTGACCGTTGACGGCAAAAAAACTTCCGGCGTTACCCAGACCTCCGACGGAGTCCCAAAGCGGCGCTGGGCCCGGTGCACAGTGGCATGAGACGCCAGAGTAGGTTTTTTTTACCGACTCTGGTCGGGCAGCATCTTCATGCTTTGTGCGAGATTGCACCTCCTGCATGTAGATTCACAAGGGGGATCCTGAAACTACTCGGACGACGGCAACGCAAATTATGCAAAGTGGCAAGTATGTTACCCCCAGTTATTCAAAATCTGGCGGAACAGATATTGGTCCCTGGCGGCGATTAGTATGGATGCGGGCCGAGGCCACCCATGCACCAACTGATCTTCGCCACCCAAAATTGGGAAGTTCACGATAATCGAACACTTGACTCGAATAACACGAGGCGTTGACTCGAGGGTTGTCCAAAAATTTTACCAGCCTGCCTGCAACTCCCAACACCGTCCAAGCCTTGACTTTAACCTCATACTCTTTCCGATGCGATTCTTTTTATCATGTCTGCTTGTTGTCGGTCACCTCCTTTTTCTGGTTATCCCAAGTAGTGCACGAGAGAGTACGGGCACCAACGTGGGCTCGAACAGAAAAGAGGTTGTGGAGAATTCGGGCGCTGGTAAGGATTTCACGTCACATCCAGAAGCTGCACGTTCACTGCACATCTTTACTTCAGCCGTTCATGCAGAGACAGGTTTTTGGGCGTGTGAGTAACAGTCTGTCAAGGCTAAGGAAGCGTGCTCATGTTCATGCAGCCTTAAGCCTTTATCGCATCATCGATGACATGCAAAGTACTGTACTCAAGAACGAGTCTGCAATGCTATTTCCTGATCGTGTTCACAGATGCTTTGCTCCCGCCGCCTCTCCATCTGATGTCCCTCACCAAAACTTTCGTCATACCCGAATGGCCATCCACCTCGGGCTCAGACTTTTGGGAAGAAGCAAAGCAGTACGAAAGAACTTTGCAGGACTACGTTCCCCGCCTGCTTAAAAGTGCGAGTGATTACTTCCAGTCTACCAAGTTCACCGACATAACATCCACTATGGACAACATCGTCCGTTCCACCACTACGTTCCGTAAGAGCATCCAAAACACTCTGGATGCCCACGATATTACCCTGGAAGCACTCACTAAAGAGCTCGAGGACATTTTCATGACGATCTTGCATGACATACAGAACATCCCTCCTCCCAGCAAGGCACCTGGCCACGCTGAGAGGGAGGAAATGGTGAACGAGGTTCTGGAGGGCGTCGACTCGGCTCTAGTAAAGTTTGCCGCGAAACATGATATCGATACCGAGACTATTACGGGGTATCTTCATGCCTTGGGACCAGAAGTACGTACACTCGTGGTTGCCGTCGGTACGTGCGTGACGTCCTTCTACGCTGGGATCTGCTGATGCATCGCATAGGTGATATCAACGAGCAACATCCAGAGCTCCTCCCCGCTCTCGCGTTCAGTATTGCTGTCATGCTCATTCCGGAATCATGGATTCTTCGGCCTTTCCTGAGCATGTTTGGCTTTGGTCCAGAAGGACCTGTAAAAGGTGCGTTCGAACTTAACCGACGATGCATTGCGCGCTCAACTAGGTGTACCAGGGTCTGCTGCTGCTTGGATACAAAGGAGATTTTGGGGAGAAGCAGTGAAAACTGGCAGCTGGTTCTCTTGGCTCCAGCGAGCTGGGATGGGTAGGATTCCGCAATGGGCTGGCACTATCATCAAAGTACCACTGGCCATCGGAGGCGGCCTGCTGGCGATAATATTTCCCTGCTTTAAACGCAAATAGTGACTTGATCACGATCAGTTCCTGGTAATCTGGCGTCTTTGTATGTGACCCGTGAATCGATCCAGTACTTTTTGGACTGTGCTTATATATCCTGTGGGCACCCGTTGATCACGACCTTTCCGTCGACTGTATGCATTGTGTACT
This sequence comes from Heimioporus aff. retisporus, assembly GCA_038094615.1. NCBI lineage: Eukaryota > Fungi > Basidiomycota > Agaricomycetes > Boletales > Boletaceae > Heimioporus > Heimioporus aff. retisporus. The sequence goes on along the minus strand of JBBPUI010000120.1, from coordinate 29,763 downwards.
GAAGCTTTGGCTTTGTCTGGCCATGGGGCCAGAATGCGCATTTCTCAAATCCTGCCCCGCGACATACCCTACTCACGTGTACGATTATGATGTTGCTCATTTTTCGGTCCTCATTGCACAATTTTCGCCGATTGGGCACCAGTGATCTTGCCTTCGCACTTGAATCGGTTGCACTCAGATTTTACTCCGCAGTGCTATGTACTGACGAGTCTGAAATTGGTAGGTGAGTCGAAAATGTTTCAGACAAACCCCGTCGGCGGAAGCAAGTGCCTCGGAAGAATTTAGTTTGAAGTATTTAATACATATTTACCAGGCCTGCCACAGATGCGAATGACAGTATTATTGCCAGTCGCAAAGGTAAACCGGTTTTCCTGTTGGTCAAGGGTCGCGTTGTCGTGAGAGTCATGTCGCTTCAATCATTGATCACTTTGGCCTACTGCTTGCCACAAAGAGCCATCGCCTGTTTATTTCTGCCGTTGCTTCTTTTCAGCGCAGTACTGTAACCCTGTATCTTATTTCAGCGGGCTAACGTGAGCCAGTGCATGACACGGACGGAAGTGCCATGATCACGGGTCCCTTGGTGACGTTCGTTTTTGGTTACAGTCTGACGTACACTTCTGGAGCGCCGCCGAAAAACCGTGCAAACTACATTCCTTTGGGTCCAGAAAATGATCAGTCCTAGTACTACATAATCGAAAATTGACCGTCAAGTTTACTATCTCATCATAATCGACATCCTCAGCCCTGTACCCAAAAGCACGCTCTTCTAGGTGCAGAAAGAAAGACGAAATGTATCCCTTGATTCCGTGGATCGGGGATCTTTACTCACGAACCTACCAGATCGAAATGGCTGACGGGCAAGGTCCACCCCACCCTCATGGGGTGAGAGAAACTTAGTAAAGGTAACGAAACCCCATTCTGCGTCTGACTGCCTCGTCAAACGGGATACCCTCCAACCTGGCCGCCTCTTCTATCCGTTCGCGCTCAGGGCCATGCATCACATCCAGTTCTTCCCGTTCCATCTGTTTATTCTCCCGCACGAGTAGCATACGCATGACTGATGTTAATCAACACGGGATCAAACCTGTGCCCAAACGTCTCTAATCGATACAGAACACGCACCAAAGCTGAGCATGCTGGCAAGTATCATCGAGCAGAATGCGATGATCATCGATTGATGGTACTTGGGACCCCATTTCGTCGGCCAAACGAAAGATCCGATACTGCAAGCACTGCCGTGAGCCGCATTGACACCAGACGATCACACAGCCACGTGCATGTTTCCCACGTTTCCAAACCCGTTCACAAGGCTCATCGCTGCTGCTCTCTTTGACGGCGGTCGGGGGACGGAGTTAGCCACCCACACTAACATCAATGGGGCACCTAACAAAGCAGGGTCAGACATCAGACAAGGGCAATATACAACAATGAGAGGGAAGAACTTGCCGCAATTTCCTGATGCCATTAGGAACAGCGAGAAATACCTCCCGGCCGTGCTCATCGTAGACAAAGCAATGATGTATCCCACCATGAGGACCCACCACCAACCAGTCATGTGGAAGAACCGTTCTCCTGTAATGTCTACACGTATGCGTAAGGATGAAAACCAATGAGTATCAAGTTCGATATTTTGACATGCGTATTTCAAGTTAATGTGTTCCCTTACCAGCATGTCGCGCGTTGACAAGTGCCACAATAGCTACAAAGACCCACGGCGGACTGAACAGACATCGTGAGCAGGTGACAAGTTCCATAACAGGTTGTACGCACGCCGCCATCAGCAGAGTGTTGATTGTCGAATACCCAAGAGTGGCAGTCAACCTAGCGCACGTATGTGTGACCTCGTAGTTAAACGTTTCACGATGAAATAGTTACGTTGGGAAGAAATTGAGGAAACTGAATCCTAGTATTTCACAAGAGCACATAACCATGAAAATCAAAACCTTTGGATCCTTGAGTGCCAATTTCAACCCTTCAAAAAACCTTCATCTAACATCAGTATTAGCGCATCGCGTAAACACGAACGTACGAAGCTCGTTTGGAATCTTGATCAGCTTCGCCGATATCTTCTGCGAGGCGAACTTGCGCTAGATGTCTCTCTGCAGGTGTTAACCACCGTGTATTGTTAGGCTATACAAACAATCATCTGTCAGTATATCAGCAAGGTCTCCGAGTCTGGAACGCACATAGTCCGGAAGCAGCCACCTATGACCATGCTTGTAAGTGTTAAGCAACTGCGACAGAGCATGCGCATACATTACATTGAGCCCGATGAAGACGGTAACAGCACCTTCGATGAGGAATAGCCTGTGATCAAAGAAGATTCGTTATGTAAGATGCTTGCCACAAGGAATCATAAACCGCACCATCTCCATGCTGCGACTCCCATCATCCCATTCATAGTTCTGAGTACACCGGCGGCCCACAACTACGCGCAAGAAAAGGCTCATGTATGGTAGTGAAAGAATGGAGCAAACAATAAGCTCACACTCCCAAACGCACTAGCGACGAACAGTCCGGCGGAGAGAAAAGCAGAACGAAGCGTCAATTCCTGTAGAGAGGATGAACCTACTGCTAGTGCGATCGCGCAGTGTGATGTATGACAGACCTTCCTTGTGTACCAGCTCGACAACAGGTATAGAGCACCAGGATAGAATGCTGCCTGAAATGACATCTTTTTCCAATGCGACATCTGGAAATTCATTAACTCACCTCGGGCAACCCGATAAGGACGCGACATGTCATAATACCTGCAAAATCCTTCGTAATACCAGTAAGAGCGCTCATCAAGCCCCACATGACTACACATGCGCCAATATAAATGCTAGGTCTGAGAAAAGTAAAATGATGATCTATCTGTCGAAACAGGTCATGGAACACGATGACCAACCTCGAGATATAGTTAATAATCTAAATGTATTCTTTACTGTTGCACGTCAGGGGTATATTATAAATCCCACTCACCACGTTCGATATAACCTGTGCTGGACAATATGATGCATATAAGATCGCTATGGCCATGTCATACTGAACGTCTGAATCAACAGTTAGTTATTGGGCCGCATGAACAAGGAAGCACATGCCGGATAACCCCAAATCAGCCTGCAAACCCTGTAGCCTGGCAGCCGTGATCGCAGCCCGCTGCAACAAGGGTCAACCACCAACACCTGGGTATACCATTGCGCGACACATGAAACGCACGTCGATGTAATTCATCAGATAGATGATGACAACGGCCGAGAGTAGCCGAGAGTCGAGTTTCCGGACGAGTCGCCGTTCTGCGGCCAGTCGCGTTTCGGTCTGCAGTACTTGGCCGATGTTTGCGCTGAACACGACCGCGACCTTCGCGGATGATTTGTGTTCCTTCTCTGGATCGTCCGACATGGTAAACAAGGCAGCAGTGGGGCTACTAGAAGTTCCAGGGTTCAGCCTGTGACTGCTACTGGAAAGAATTTTGCTTGGGCGGTTTTTATTCCAATGCAGACGGGTTGTTGGGTTAGGGCGGAAATATTTTGAAATACGGCCGTCGGATCTCCGCTCGTTGGCAGAATGAAGTGAGGGTTGAGCGGATGATGAAGGAAACAGATAATCATCGGAGTTCCTCCTCCATTTTCTGAAACGGAGAAGCTAAGTGTACGTACAAAATACCACAGCCATATGGCCCTGCTTCTGCAAGTTGGTAGGGCACCTAAGACAGCTGTAGGTACAAACGTCATGAGTGAGTGCTTCTTAAATGATATGCGTGGACAATTTGGATGGACATTCTGCCAACCTGCGCTGATGATCAGTTTCGGGCAACGATAATCTCTTGAACGTAAAAAACGACGCCACGTTGGGATCAAAGTCAGAACCACACTCCAAACCAAGTGGTGGGGAGAAAATTGTCGCACACCTGGAGATGGGACTCGAAGAGCTCAATTGTAACCCGCCGTTCTGCAGAACGAGTCTAATAACAATGGTTGCAGTGGGTCAGACGCCCCTCAGCTTGGAGCAACAAACTTGACGGAAACTAAGAATGGAGCCCAAGCATACTTGTCTAATAAACTGCCTTGCATCAGACTCCCAGGTTAACGTCAGCGGGTGTATGTAGATATTGTGGAGTGGAGTTGTGTCACCCGGGTGATAATGCATAGTTTCAATTTCCAGCCTAGCAACTCCGACGCAATTTTGTGGCTCAATCAACCAACTCCCAAGCCTCACCAAAGCCCCGTTCCACTGGTACAATGCATTCATGAAACCCGTCACCGTAGTTCTGTCTCTCAACGCGGGTCGAAAACCTGCTCTTGATATCCCCAAAAAGAAAATCGGAGGCGCCGCGTGCTGTTTTCGTAGCTTGGAGCTCCTCTGCGTCGTTGACGCGAAGCGCGTACTCCTTGGTGGCTGCGATAGATACCTCGTCTTTCCCAATCAAGATAAGGTCGTCTGAGGCCTGCAATTCCTGCGGGGGGTTGCGAGCTTGTATGTGGAATCTCGAGCGAAACTTTGTTGACACATGGATGGTGCTGCACCGTTCTCCACAGACCAGACATGTGCCATCGTTACGGAAGTACCAACATCTTTGGGAGTCGGATTTGGATCGTATGAAGTACCTGTTGGGCAGGTATTTCATCTCATACCGAGTAGATCCTCGTACCACTACCACGAAGGTACTCACCATTTACCACTGATGTGATCAGTGATCTCGGCCGGCGGAGCAATGCTGAGAACACCCTCAGGTGAGACATTGGAAGTGGTTTTGTTGAGAACTGTCAAGAACGCCTTTCTGTATAGCTGCTCAAAGTAGCCAGAGGGAATAGTCGGCGTGCCGCTCTGGATGTAAAACTGGGGAGAGACTCGTGTAATGTACCCGATGAAGGGGCTAGGATAGGTGGAGAGTGTGCGCCACCATTCATCGGCTGCCTCGCGGTTGGCGAAAACTATGAGGTGCCGCCAAACAGCATCATCCTGGGCCTTTGTCTTCAAGATTTCATGGTGAGCGATAGGCTCAACTTAACCAACGATTACTAACATGTTTGAGATAGGCGTAAAACAATCCCATGGTGGCAGGAACAAAGCGTGGGGTGTAGGTTCCATTGCGACTTTCAATCCTAGATATATGCGTTTGCAGGTCCTCCAAGCGGAACTTCGCCGCTATTTCCGGCCAGCCGCACCAACATGTTCATGTAAGTGATTTGGGCAATATTCACAAGTTCATGCCCCAAAATTTGAATTCATTATGTCTCGATAAGATTCCTCTCGTGTCGTCTCGATGTTCCTGCTTATTTCGACCTTGCTAATCCAGACTTTCTTATCGCAGAAACAAGACGGTTTTCTGGCTGGCTATCGTTGTTGTCCATCGATTGTGACAAGGATGGGTCGTATACGATGCTTACTTATCAGGTATGTCTCACTCTCCCTCCCGTTCCACTTCAGTTTTCCAATTACACGGGCTGGATACACGTCGAAAAGCTGCCAGTGTGTCAGGGACTAAATATGTATTCCTCTCGCAGGTCATCGCGAGTTGAATCCATATCTAGTATTATCTAGAATCCGTTATATAAAGGGGCAAGGAGAAGTCAGTAAGTTCCGCAGAGTTTGATCATCATCCGTCTCATCAGGTACCGGGAGGCATATCCAAAACAAAGCAGGGTTGTACGTACTTCCCCAGGCTTCCAACTAGGCACCACTCCGTTTGTCTCGTCTTCTCCATGAGATCTCTATAACGGGAGCCGCATCGCAGGAACAACGGCGTTCCGTCGGCGCTGACTACAAATGCCATGGAGAGGCAAGATGATACTTCAAACTAGGCCTACTCCCCGGTGACGTTCATATGCTATCCGGTTGATAGATTCAGTGACCAGAACGTGGAAATAGGGTATCAATCTCACCGCTTTCTGAGGCAGAGCCCGCGGCCAATGTGTTCACCACCTCCCTCCTTCATGGGTGAGACCCACGAAACTTCCTAGTAATTCCGATGCAGGCAGTTGATTTTGGATTACGAATTCATTGGCCGTTGACACTCTTATATAGAAAGATGGAAGTCGAAGGACTATGTAAGAGACTCTTCCAGAGTCAGGGTGGGGTTTGTTAATATTGTCCTGGATAAAGTGTTTATCGACAGCCTCTCCAAAGAGGTAAAGTATATACGAAATCCAAATTTCTGGCGGTTGACGAGATGTGCCCCTCCCAAATATATGCGATGGAGTGCCATGGCAAAACAAATTCGTACATGCATCTATAAACTTGAAAGAAGTTGAGTCATCAAGAAGCACGTATCCGTGGGTAACGATATAAAATGCGTGCCTACATACGGCGTCGCGTTCGAGAATACGTGCCAGTTGTGGCCACTGCAGTTTCTGTTTGCAATTCCCCCGGCGGCGAGGCATACTAGTCGCTTTCACGCGGGACTGTCGATACGCACCAGACAAAAAGTGTTGAACACACTACCCGCTTCATTCATGTAGATACTGTCGCCGGCAGAGTCGTCTGACGATATGAAGACCCATTCGAAAGAGAATCGTTCCAATGCGACCATGATGGAACTACATAAGCCTCGGAGAGAATGGACCTGAGAAGACATCCTTGAGAAGCATTGAACAAGAAAGGCTACCACCTCCGCAGTTGGCCGCTCCTCGATCTGCGACCAGCATTTGTTGATAAAATTCCAGTGAGAATCGGGCAATATCCAAGACTCTGATCGTCCAGACCTCCAGCCCATTTTCAAGTACAAGACAATGTTTGCAGCTTACAATCACGGCTTTTACCTGATAACACCTATAAGAAGATCAGGACGATAATTGGCTCATAGGAACTTCAACCAAGTTTGCCTGGAGTGGAACACAACCGAAATAGCATATATCACTTTTTGTCGCCACATAGGCCTCTCCTTAACCTCTTCGGATTCAAGTTGCTCCGGGCGATCCAGCGTAAAGAGCCAGGTCGTGCAATGGACTCCTGGAAATAACTCGGTGCCCCTGGGGTACTTCCCACCAAGAATGTGTATCCAAAATATTTCGCGCAAGCGAGCAGTGCAGTTCTCATCGAGAACATTATTCTGTGTTTTTCATCAACAAAGGATATCAGGACAGAACTTCCTGAGTTGCTTAACGGAGCTGAGGTCACCGTGGATGACAGGAAAAGAATGCACTGTAAATTTTGTTCTTATATGCTAGTTAAACGATGACGGTGACAACGATACTGCAACCCATTTGCATTGAACACTCGGTCGTAGAAAGAGTGTGTGGCAAGGGGACAGAAATCGGGAACGCATCAAGCGGAGTCGGTGTCCTGCCTCCAATCCACTATAATATTTCCCATAAAATGAAGAGAGTCATTAGGCGTTCATAACGTATATGGTCCAAATTCATATGCTATACCTAGAAATGGAGCGACATTATGGTGATCAAGTCTCCCCCAAATGCCAGGTTCTCGATATAGCATCTAGAACGTGCTCGGATAACACTTTTTCCGGGACATCCTACCTCGATGGATCTGCTTGTATATTCGTCTATTTCGAGCTTGAATCGTAACACCCGCACTGTGAGCTGACGGAGAGTCGATTGAAGCCTTGGCCGTTTTGCTATGTAGGGACCCATCTAGGGACAGGACACGGAAACAATCTAGCGCTAGTCTATGCATGTCCGATTTGTTTCCCTGTCCCGGAATTCTGGTAGTAAATGATCTCGCAAGTAGTAGAAAGCAGCCTACTCTCATCACGTGGCCATAGGACATCTTTCAGACGTTGCCACAGCCAGTGAATGGAACGAGGACAAGCGTGCCGCTGTAGGCCCATCCAGGACGGTAAATTGATACAACAACACTTCATGTCATACCAATGCGGGTACAAGCAGATAAACAAAGCCATTCTACACAGTACACACCATGCGGACTGACAACATTGTTTTCAAAGGTCCTCAATCTTGATCTTGACTCGCTTGCTATCCCCTGGCCTAAGTTTCAGAAAGATGGTTAGCAAGACAAAACACACATACCAAACAACGTCGTGTCCTCTTCGCACTCCCTCTTCACAGCTACCGTAGATGGTGTTTTGTTTATTCGTCACCCAAGCGCGCATAGTACATACCTCGTGTATTAGGTGTGGGTTTGGCAACATTACTCGATGCTGCGGATAAGATGCCAAGGTGGGCATTAATATGACCTTCTAGTTCTACACTGGGTTGATACCCCAAGCTTGCTGGCGGTACTGAGGAGGACAAGATCAGTGGAAACAAGCGGGCGAACAAGACGGAAATACAAATACCTAGAAGTGCACTCCTGTCCTCTTCGTACTCCCTCTTTACAGTCACTTTAAGGCGATACATCGTGAGTGCGAGCACGATCTAATCGGAGACATACCTCGTGCCGGTATCGATCCAGTGCCACTACCGGATGGTGCACTAGTCACGTCTCGAAAATGCGCTTTAATATGTTCTTCAAGTTCTGCACCGGGTTGATACCTCAAACTTGCTGGGGGCACCGGTTTGGTGGGACAAGGTCAGCGGAAACAAGCCAGCGTAACAAGCTGGAGATGCAAATACCTAGAGGTATAATTTCGTCCTCTTCGTACCCCCTCTTTATAGTCACTTTGGTTTGATATATCACGTGATCGCGTGCGCTATTTTGTCAAAGACGCACCTCGTGTTTGTGTTGACTCAGTATTACTACCTGAGGGTCCACCGGCATTTCGAAGGTGTACATTGATATAATCTTCTAGTTCTGCACCGGGTTGATACCCCAAGCTTGCTGGGGGTACTGGTTGGGTAGGGTGGGATCAGCGGAAACAAGCTGACACTTCAAGGAGGAAATTCGAATACCTAGAAACACACTCCTGTCCTCTTCGTGCTCCCTTTTTACTGTCGCTTTGCGACAATACATCACATGAATGCGTGCACTAATCAATCAAAGGCGTACCTTGTGTCGGTGTTGGTCTTCCAGACGACGTGCCAGCCACGTTTTGAAGATGTGCGTTGATAAATTCTTCCAATTCCGCCTTAGGTTGATATCCCAAACTCGCTGGGGGAACAGATTCGGGTGCTACGCGACATGCAAAACAGTAAGAAATAGCGATTCGGGGATGCAAAGAAGCCTAGAAACAAATGAGAATGAAAGAACGCACGTAAACCGAATCCGTAGGTATTCCCATCCTCCATTTTTACTTGTGTATGCTCCACCTTGGGTTTGACATCACTTGTGTCTTCTCCATCAAGGCTGGGGTCCCGGAGTAAGCTAAGGGCATCCTCCTCTGCATATGCAGGCGGGAATGAAGAACACGCGGCGATCCGAAGAAGTAACCCTTACCTTGTTCGTAAGGGTCCAGCTTCATCAAGAGCTTGGGATGCGGCAGCGACTCCTTTGATGAGGACGGTTCGTTGAGTTCATTCGGTTCCTGGTCCGGGATTCGTGCATGAAAAGGTCGTTCATACGGTCTGAAAAGATCTGTGGGCTGGTTCCCAAGTGACTATGAAAGGCTATACAAAAGCAGTTGAACAATGGCGCTCACCGCGGGACCCTGTAACTCAGAATGTTCCCTGGATTCAGGTTGTTCTCCAGATTCGGGTTCCTCCTGTGCTGGCGGTGTCTGCGGTTGCGCAGGTGCTAAGGGGACTGATTTTGTCGATGGTCGAGCCTGTGGAACATTTGCAACGTCTGGTGCTGGCGGGGGGACTGCTGGCCGCGGAATGGGAAGAACAAAACTGGTAAGAGACAGTGGGGGGGCGGTCCATGAGGGTGCTGGGTATGGAGATTTCGCGGGTACATCGTCAAGGGAAAGGGGGTACGGAAAGTTCTCTCTCCAATTATCTGAAGGAGAGCGAGGTTAGCATATAGTGCTTACCTTTGCGCGGCCGCTCTCAGGAAGCGAAACACCCTGCGACGGATGTCCGAGAAAGGATCACTTACGGAGAGAGGGGTCACCGTTGTCCCTCCAGTTGTAGAGAAACACACGCGTCGCGGTAGAGTCGTCGGGTGACCCAGTCCACTTTTTCGCAATGTTTGCCCAACGATGTTCGCCAAGGAGTGGGATTACGTCTGTGCCCTGTGCAAACTGGATGATGATTTCGTCGCGCTAACAATGCGTCAAATACGTGGACCAACATGAACCGAGCAGATTGTCAGCTTCCTCACGCCTACATACCCATATCGCGTAGACTTTACGGTGCGACTTACCGTACCCATCCCGTATATACATTCAACCGATGCAAGACGACCCCCACCCAGTCCTCCTTGCCGTAGAACCAGCTGTGCCCACGACGCGACGCGATCAAAGTCAACTTGGCGTCGCTGGCGGGCATCCCGGTGCATTCCCCACGGATATGAAACCACTACGTAGACCTCTTGGGGTATATTTGTATACGGAGGGCCAGCTTTGCCCCTCTTTGGTGGCATTTCGTAGGTTCACAACGGCGAGGTATATGCGTGACGAGTGGCGGGAAAGAAACGTTGTCGAGCAAGAACATGGCATACTGGTGAATGGTTGTCGGAGATCGGATGTGGCACTTGGCTGCAAATAATGATGTCAAGGTACTGTCATTTTCTCGTCCTTGTTGTATCTCACAAAGTACAAAAGCAACAGTGGGCCATCGTCAAACTGGTTGGCACTGCAAAAAGTACGTTGTAGTGGAGCACCGACACCAGCTGGAGTCTCATTGGTCAAATCAGAGATTTGTTCGACATGAGCACCCACGGAAACGGCGCAAGGTCGACGGCGGCCCGGGGTCTGGGGTTCCTCGCGATTCTTCTTCCCAATCACCCCAGAGACATGAGTCAGACAAACACAATGAAACCATCGATCTCGAGACCACGGAAATGAAGAACGGCGAGTCTGTCGCCGCACTACGGAAGATGGTGCTCGGAAAAGTGGAGTACAAAGATGCTCAGACTGTGTGAGCGTCATTCCCTTGGTCGTGTTCTGCTGTCTGATTATCCTGTAGGCTCGGGAAATATCTTGCGCTTGATTGTGAGATGGTTGGTGTGGGGATCGAAGGCAGCGAGTCCTCTCTGGCACGCGTCAGCATCGTCAGCTACACGGGCGCCGTAATCCTGGACGTCTTTGTCCGGCAACGTGAACGGGTCGTGGACTATCGAACTCAGTGGAGTGGAGTCCGTAGTACGGATCTAGCTGACTCGGGTATGCACGTCATTTGTCACTCTGTGCCGGCGCTGACGATCCCTTTCTTTTTTCAACATAAACAACAACAAAAGCGAAGCCCTTCAAAGAGGTTCAAAAAATGGTAGCAGACCTGATCAAGGACCGGGTACTCGTTGGCCATGCAATATACAACGACCTCAAGGTATGGATATTGTGCATATATAGTGCTTTCGTCGCGACTTTATGTGTACATAGGCACTTTTACTCTCACATCCCTCTCCACAAATTCGTGACACCCAGTCGTTGGCACATAAACACCGTATGGTTAAATCCCGTCGCCCCGCTCTGCGTGTCCTTGTGAAAGAAGAACTTGGCATTGTAATCCAGGCTGGCGAACATAGTAGTGTAAGCGATATCATCTCCATGCATCATCGTTTCTGACATCAATTGAATAGGTGACGGATGCACGTGCCACGATGGCAATTTTTCGGTTGTACAAAAAGCAGTGGGAAAGTGGTTTCAGGCCACTCTCGAAGGTCCTTCACCTGCAGTTAGGAAACAAGCACGATAATTTAGCGGGTAAAGGTAGTATGCCTACTAAGCCCACATATACAAGTGGCCAGAAACGAAAACTTAAAGATAATCCTCAGCATGGTGGCAGGTCGGATGAAGCATCAAATTCCTCATCGCGAGGACGGTCCAATTCACCAACTGCGTTGAGTATACCCCGTTCCCAAACTTCAACAGCGCATATATCCATTCTACCTCAACGTCACAAACGGGCAAGTAGGTTACAACCCAAGACAAACATGACGCAACGGAATGGAATCTCCTTGGGGATATCCACTGTCATCAAGGGAGCTGATAGCCTGAAGGAAGTGCGAGGGAAGAAAAGCACTAAGGGAAAAACGAGTGTAGGCAAGGACAAGGATAAGTGGTGGAAAAACATAGGAGGTGAGGAAAAGGGAGAAATTGGGCTATAATCCTGGGGCAATGCCTAGGAAGTTCTTGTTGGAAACCCGGACTCGCGTTAGCTAACCCCTGCTTATATAATCGTACGGTACAGTACGCGTGTCCATAATTAGTCTAACAGTGGTTCTTGACCCCGTCGCTCTTCGCCCGAGACACGCCGTCTCTCACAGTTCTTCCAAGTAGGAGGGGGTTTGTGCGCTAGTGTGAGCATCTTACCCCAAGAATAAATGTTGATGATGCTTATTGTCGGTTGGACCTCGGTTTGGGAAGGTGGTGTATATGTCATCGATGGACCAAGAGGTCGTACCTCTTGAAAAAAGAAAGAAAGGAAAGGAAACAAAATGCGGCGTACATGTCCATTCGCATCAGTGAGTGGTATGTAAACATCACACATCTTGATTCAACCCAGTCTACATATCCCGGACTAGGACTAAGCTCCGTCAACAGGAGAATATGCATTACAAAACACTCTTGTACGTGGATGGGTTTGCAACTCATCACAGTGAGAGCCTCGCTTGCGGATTATCGTGTTCACTCCCGCCAATGAATCGCCACGTGCGTATAAGCGTCCCGTCGCTCTGTTTGTTCTTTATTTCTTCACAGATCGGCAAGCCAGCCAGCACAATGACGTGTTCGTTCCGCAGGAACCAGGAAAGGTGGGGGTTGTTGACAAATCTTTCGTGCGTATAATACATCGCCCTGATTTTGTCTGCCAGAACCCACGCACACCCCAGTTGTGGATCGTCTTGCGTGGGACCTCAAACGTGTCGCGGAGAGCTGCCAACAGCGTCGCGTAAATAACAGTGCTGGATATATTATTGTACAGTCCAACTTGCACGTGTATCTTGCCCATGGACAAAAGTGTGGTGGAACCCATAATCCTTCCAAGTCTGACCATGCCTAGAAGCGTCTTCTAGTGACGGATGGCGAGCGCGAGACGGTCTGCGGTGTTGATCGATCGACTGGGCTTGCAGTTAGAAATGCGGACGACCCAGTCGCGTTTTTTGGCACGAGGCCGGACAGTAGTAGACTTGTTGGCAACCACCACAGCGTTTCAGGTTGTACTTGTCCTAGCAGCCGCGACATTAATGATGACCGATTCGGACCATTCGGGAGTACTGCCACAAGTTGTCGAGGTGCGTTCGCTGATATCGATGCTTCTGGCTGTGGCACGTGTTTATCATTACGCAGAGTTTTCAGCTTGGCTTCAGCCGCCGTGCGCCCCTACTTCGCAGCGCACAAGGTTGCAAATGCTTGAGATTGTACGGGTTGCATGCGCGTTAACCGATAAGTATTCCTTTTTATCGTTGCTGTGCGGACCGTATTCTGTTCGCTTGTGCAGCATCCATTCGCAAGGATACCGTATAGGATTGATCTGCAGGAGCCTGAACCAGGTTACCCGCTACCCATCATACGACAACGAGCTTCATAGCATCTAAGTACAGTATACCCTCGATCCACGTAGTAAAGGTCTGGCGGGAAGTGCAACGCCTTCTCTTTGGCGCCCAGTGGGTCTTACTCCCGTACGTGTTCACATTTGAATACTGAGGGATCGTCGTGACTCTGCTTCCAGTCCTATGACTTGCTCCCAACCGCATACGGAGTTGAAAGACATGTCCTCGATTGTCGTATATCAACAACGTATCAGTGTCGATACATGATGGATGGACCGCTCAGAAGCTAGCTACCTGAAGGCAATGTGATTCACACACCGAGACGTGTGGCACATCCGTGCGTCTACATTGATGCATGATCTGCCCAGATGCCGGCGATCGAAGCATACAATGTCTGGCCACTGATATAACGAATGGACTGGCCGAAAATTACTAGGGTCAAGTTTGCATCCTAGGTGGTGTGCTTGACGGGAGTCACAGACCAAAGGATCCGCATGCCAAGGACATGGGGCTACGAACACGATTGGTGAAGCCAAGACTGCAGCATGCTCTCAACAGAGACGGAATGCCGTCCAGGGCTGAATGCCTTAAATGTTCGTTTTCCATTTGTTCTCAGCCCGTACGCGCCAACGACTTCACCGTACGTCATGCGCATAGGCCATTCGAGGCGTGAGTAACCTTGTTTTTCCGTGCGGCGATCTGGCATCCATGAGCCCAAAAAGTCGTTGAATTGACTTTTCCAAAGCGTCCAATTTCCAACAGTCCCAATACCCTTAGATAAGCACATTACTCGTACAACTAGGATTTCTTGTGACACATGGTCAGCGGGGTCGGCAAAGGTTCCCAAAAAGGATCACACACCCTACATCACATGTTACTATGCACATTTCGAGTCTGAAAGAAAGTGTAATGCCGTAGGGTGTCATTCGCTTATCACAAAACCTAGTTCATCTCTTTGTGCTCGATTCTCGACACCTTGTGGGTGTCTGTATATCGTTTCTTGCGAGTATGCTCGGAGTCCATGTCCGATGCAGTTGCTCGCTTGGCTTGAATACAAAATGAGCAACCTTCGATACGGGGAAAATTGCTATTCATACCTTTCCTGTTTGCGTCCAAAACTTGTTTCACGTGCACACCGAGATCGTCTGCAGGAGCTTCAGAATCACTGTTTTGGCTTGACCATGGGATCGCCGATCCTTGCAAAGGCGGGGAATGTGGGCAAACATCCAAGAGGTGCTGGATGGTAGAGACCACTGTCTCCGAAGACGGTCGCTTCTCCATCGATAACCAGCATCTCTGAATAAAATCCCAGTGTAAATTGTGCAAAGTCGCACATTCCGGTCGGCGAGGATTTTCGCCCTTGGCCAAGCGCAAGACGATACCAGCATCATACCGCACCTCCGACCATGGCTGCTTGCCTGACATGACCTGATGAAATATCAGCATCAACCACGAGCAAGCGCTCGGGAAACTAGCCTGGAGAGCGAGACAGCCAAACGAATATATGTCGCTCTTGGGTGTTGGAGTGTAGGTCTCCTCTGATGTGACGTGCTCTGGTGCAATCCAACGCAAAGCACCCGGTCGAACGGTAGACCTCTCGAGATAAGACAGTGCTTCAGGAATGCTCCCCACCAAGGAGGCAAATCCGAAATCGACTAAGCGGGCAGTGCAACATCCATCAAGAAGAACATTGTTCTGCTCTTCTGTCAGAGTATAAAAACAGTGATGATTTACTGGTACGCACGGAGTTCAGGTCCCCATGCACGATCGGGATAGAGTGTACTACATTAAGATATTAATCCAGGAACCTGTGGGTGGAAAGGATGACTTACAGTAGTCCAGTCCATGAGAAACGTCGAGCAGCTGCCAGAAAGTCAAAAAATATTGGTAGAAATCAATTTTAGTGGACGTGCCAATTTGAGTCGGTGACTTTCACCAAGCTCGTTACTATGGTTTTCAAGGAAGTAATGAAGAGATCCGTTCGGCATCCACGTCGATACCAACGACAAAACCCCTTGCATTCCAAATCCATATGCAATGCCTAGGAACGGAACGATATTGACATGGTCAAGTCGCCTCCAAATCCCGAGCTCTCTGCGTACCATCTATAAGGAGTATTAAAGATATCTTCTGCGAGCATGTAATATGCACCTTTGTCAATGTATCCTCCATGCCCCCATCCAACGAAAAACTAAATCGGAATGCCTTCACGGCAACCTAAGCGAGGAGTAAACGAAATGCAGCCTGAGCAATGGAAGAATCGTACCTCTTCATCTGACGAATTATGACGGTACCAGCATCTACATCTATACACATCACCAAAACCGCCCGAAGCGATGTACCTATCACTGGTTTTGAAGATGGAGCATGTGAGGTCCGGTGGAGGGAGGATGCTGGACCTAACGAGTTTAGTGTTGGTCAAATCCCGGGAGCAAAACCCACTTGAATTTGGATTTCTGATGCTGCTCATAACTGGAGGCGGTGAACAAGGGTTGCTTCCACAGATATATCTTATAGTCCAGTGTATAAGCTGCCACAAATCTACCAGAGGGAGAAAACCGGACAGCCTGTACACCTGCTCCATGTTGCAGAGGCTGTCCGATAGGATGGCCAGTAGCGGTATCCCAGAAACGAATAGTTTGATCCCAGGAAGTGCTCGCAAGAATCGACCCATCTGGGGAAATAGAGAAAGAAGTTATTCCACTTCTGTGCCCTGTCCATAGCTCCCCGATTTGTTCTCCTGTTTGCGAATTCCAACAGCAAATTGTTTCGTTCAGCGGCAAGAAGAGTTTACTGCCATCACGTGACCATACCACTTCCCAGCTGGGGCCACCTTTTTTAGGCCTACAAAGGACAAGTTCACAACTGTCAACGTCATAAATGCGAATGCCATAGAGGGTCACGCATGCAAGTTTGGTTCCATCCGGAGAGAATGCCATATAATAATTGAAGTCATCGACTTCGAAGGATCGTTCGATCGGCCATTTTCCTTGAAGTTTGGAAACACGATAAATCAAAACCTTCTGCTACCGACCGCGGCCAGTCGACCGTTCGGTGAAAGAGCGATATGTGGGTATTCTTCTGGGTGAGTCCATTGTGTGACAAGTGTATGCGTTTCGATGTCCCACACTTTGACCCTGTGTTTCCAGTCGCTACTGATAATCGTCTCGCCATCCGAAGTCACAGCAAGACTGTCCACTTTGTCCTCGTGTTGCATGGATGGTCCATCTTGCCCTCCAATTTCCAGATCCCAGACCCTCACAGCCCTGTCAACATGACCGGTGACAATACGGTTTTCATCAGGGAGGTATGCAAGTGCATGCGAGGCAATTGATGCACTAGCGTCTATAACTTGAAGCGGCTGAGAATCTTTGTCGGACCGCCGCAGAGTGACGCTCGACATGGATATGCTATGACTGTGGGTGGTCAACAGGGTTTCCTGTTGATGTGACCTGTATAGTGGTTGGGAGGAAGAAGGTAGGATACGACAGCAGGCTTCACAGCATCTGACGCGGTAAGCGTGCGGTGGGCAGTGCAACATCCTTCTCTTTGGCACCCAGCGGTCCTTATCCCTGTGCATTGTTCACGTCTAAATACACCAGGAACGTTGGGATTTATTGGATGCCGGCGGTCTTAGGGTCGACCCCAAATCGCATACGGAGCTGGGAGACGTGTCCTTAATCATAGCAGATCGACCACGCATCGACGCCGTTGTAGGCACAATGAAACAGACACATGATGCGGCCGAACGGTAGTAGACTTGTTAGCAGCCACTAGAGCGTTTCATGCTGTACTTGTCCGAGCAACCGTGACATTAATGACAGATTCGGGAGTGCTGCTTGGGTAGTAGTATTGGTAGCTTACGCAGTTACTTACAGTTGTAGTTGGATTTTGGAATTGTCATGGTGCGTTCGCTGATACCGATACTTCTGCTCCTGGCCGTCACGGTGGCATGTGTTTATTATTTACTCAGAGTCTTCGGCCTGGGTTCAGCTGCCATGCGTCCCTATTTTGCAGCGCAGAAGGTTGAAAATGCTTGAAATTGTATGGGTCACATACGTGTTAACCAGCAAGTATGTCTCTTTATCATTAAAGCTGTACGAACCAATACTATTCTGTTCGCTTGTGCAGCATCCATTCACATGGGTGCTATATAGCATTTATTTGCAGGAACCCGAACTTGCTGCACCGTAGGGGAGCGACCCGTTTTTGTATTTATCCGCAGATCTACAAACGGCCGTGACGGTCGTGAGTGCTATCCCAATGTAATTTTCTGGTTGCATCGTGGAGGCAAACGATACAGCTACAATAGATAACGAAGGAAGCACATCTTCCCGGAAAGATCCGGGAAAGTTTGGATCACGCATACTTCGGCAAGTTTCCCCGCCCTTAGAGGGGTGTCGCACGCTTCGCTACCCAAGCCATGACCGGAACATGCCACCAATGTCATGATCACTCGGACGATTACAGCGAGGCCAATCTAAAATACTGTGCTGGTTGCCAAAAGGTCTACTACTGTTCGACCACGTGCCAAAAGGATGATTAGATTGCGCACATTTTCGATTGCGACCCAAAGCACCCGCTCAATACCGCTGACTATCTTGCACTCGCGGCCCGCAAGAACGTGCTTCCTGCACATCAACAAACCTTTGAGAATTATGGGTTTAGTCGTGCAGTGAATTCTTTGGATAGAGTCAACCTACTTGGCTTGTACATCGGTATGCATCGAAATTGTCTGTGGGCCCGTATTCTTTCTCTTTGACACGCATATTCCCATATCATACTGGCAGGTCTCTTCGAAGCGTTGAAGATTCCGTCCAAGACGATCCATGACTGGCGCATTCGTGGTGTGTTGGTGGAGCAGATTAAAGCTGCATTCCACAAGCTCCCAGAACAATCAAGGGGCGAATACTTTTCTTGGTTCCTACGCAACGAACACATCATCGCACTCGCTGGTCAGTCCGTCTCCATGGAAACATGGACGAAGGAGGGCGATACGATGGTGCAAAACGCCTGGAGATTCATCGAACAGAATGCGAATGATTCCCCATCTCAGATCAGGCTGAAATCGCGCGTAGATCCGATGAAGAACAGCACTCTTTTTGGCTCTACGTCCACCTCCTGTCGCAAGCCCATCCTGGTCCGAGCGACGGACGCTGGGTCCAGTTCGGATTCGCGTCCTGTGCGTCGGAGGAGGAGGAAATGGGGCTGGGTTGTCAGTCCCAGCGCCTGATCTGAATGTATCCCTTCTCAGAATTCTGTGACGCGTATGGCAAGGGCGCCTAATCGGCCTCTTTCGCTCAAAGGGGCTACAAGTGAAGAATAGCGGTCACATTGCAGACGTTGCTTGCGGGCCTCGAAGAGGCTGCAAGTCACTATGGGACCTAAAGGCGCTCGTGCTACAAGATGAGGATGCGGGAGATGAACCTAGGATCGTGCCTCCGGTAATGGCGGATTATGGGTTCATGAATTGTCAGAATGCATCTGAAAGGCGACAGTTGAAGCGGGTATACAGAACGCTTTTTCTGACGCACGATGGGGACCCTTTCGCACTGCACGATGCGGCAATCCGAGGAGAACTTCATGGTTTCCTTTCGAAACATGTGCGAGGTCTGCGAGATCCAAAGTTTCGGCGGTTGATGAAATATATGTACCCTCTTTCGTGTGCTTGAGTGTGCAATGTACAGTGTTTATCCTAATGCTAAGAAGCGTATAGTACGTCGTCTGTTTACTCAATCATAAAATTCTCAGCGGGTATCAATATAATGAGGGATAGGCTTGATGCCGACGTGGGAAAGTCTTTTACATCCCACGATGAAGAACGTATGGTTTGGGTTAGTCTGCGCGCTTCTGGCTGATCGCATACTCCTCCTTGCCACATTCTTGCCTTGTTAATACCCATGGCACGAACATGCCATCGGTGTCGTGGTCGATTCCACAAATATGATCAGGCTGATCTTAAACGCTGTGCTGGTTGCCAAAAGGTCTACTACTGCTCGACCGCTTGCCAAAAGTACGACTGGGTCGAACATATCTTTGACTGCAGACCAAAGCGCCCGATAAATACTGCTGATCACCTCGCGCTCTCTGTTCGAAAGGACTTCATTCCGGGGCACCCACAGACGTGCAAAGACTACGGGTTCGATCGTGCGTCTACCGCTGATGATAGACTTAAATTGTTTGGCTTGTATATCTGTGAGTGGTGTATTGAAGCCTCATATGCATTTCTGAACAAACCCGAAAAGGTCTCATTCAAAATTTAAATATTCCCCCGCAGACGATCCACGATTGGCGTGTTCGTGGAGTGTTAGCAGACGAAATCAAAGCCGTGTTTTTTAAATACCCAGAATATTCTCGGGGTATCTGCTTTTCCTGGTTCTTGCAGAACGAACATGTCGTTGCTTTGGCAGGCCAGCCTCTTTCCGGAACGGAAGATGAGCAAGAAGATTTGGTGGTGACACGTGCATGGCAATTCATCGGGAGAAACGAAGGCGAACCTACGGAAGTCATAATCAACGCGATCGCGCGCAAATCCATACAAGAGCAGCAGTGCTTTTGGCTGTACGTCCTTCTCCTGTCGGGGATAATTCCAGGCCCCAACGATATCAAGGGGCTCTGGATCAATTTTGGATTCGCGTCATGTGTGTCGGTAGAGGCGGAGAAGAAGCTTGGATCGCAGTACCTGTGCCTGATCGAAAAGTGTACCTTTCTAGAATTCTGCGACGCATATCGCGAAGGGCGGTTACTCGAGCACTTTCATTCCGTTGGGCTGCAGGTGGCCAACAGCGAGCACTTTCATGACATCGTTCGCGGGTCAGTGGGGCGCAAATCCGTGTGGCTTTTAAAACGATTCGTGTTACAAGAGGATGGTGATGAACGCGAGCCGTATGCGGATCCCGTAATGGAGAAGGAATATGGGTTCATAAACTGTCAAAATCTGTCTGAAAGGCGGCGGTTGAAGCGGGTGTACAAGGCGTACTTCGAGACTCATGGTGGGGATCCAATATTGCTGCATGAGGCTGTGATGCAAGGGGACATATATGGCTTCTTGTCGAAACAAGTGCGAGGTCTACGAGACTCCAGGTTTCGGCAGCTGATGAAAAATACATACTCTCTTCCAAATGTGTGACCGTCAATGGACGATGTACTTCTTGCTCACTGCACTTGCCTTCCTATAGTGGCAATTCCATGATTTTTCCGAGTATTCATGAAATCATAGTCGAACCTGGGCTTTCGGGGGAAGGTAATCGCAGTGGAACACAGAATTTTAACGACTCGGAAAACACCGAGATATGCAGTTGATTGTTTGATTACAAAGCGGCTCTCGCGAATCCCAACCAACGTGTGCTACACACTATCCATGGTCAGAATACCTACCGTCGATATTGTTTGATTACCTGTCAAAAGCGCGACAGGGAGTCAATACAGCCAATTATCTCTCACTATTCCTATTGGCTTGGTTGAGCCGGCTTACCCAGCACTCTCAGAACACGCAAGGGTTACGGGAAGTTCAGTCATGTTGTTGCACATAGCGCTTTGGAGCTCTGGTAGAAGTATTTGCGCCTATGACATCACCACGTTTGATATTTTCAGAAATCTTGACAGTTTGTTCCCGTAGGCAGAAGTTGCAAAGACGGTCAACGTGCTACACTCATCTTTCCGTTCCGTCTAGTTTCCATCGTTGAAGCATATTTGGGATACCCTCTGATTCCTGTTCCAATGATTGGCCCAGATGGGCCTCAAGCTCGCTCCGATCCTGGGAGGTGTATCGACCCGTATTACTGTTCGAAATGCCCCTACAGGTACTTACTGTACGAGTAACTTCACAATGCCCATTTTCGACCCATAGTCAGGCCGCGGGACGCACTGGTTGTTTCACTTGAATTTTGTCCCGAGTCCAATTTACCAACTTGAAGCGCGGTGCAGACTTGTTGGCGAACTTCTCGGTCGCGTCTGCCAGTATGTCCCGCGACACGGTTACCAAATTAACTTGGCCTTGCCAGCGTGAGCCTTGCGGAATCGGAATTGTAGCGACCCGGTACGACACTGGCTTCCTCCTTTTAGGAACGATTCTTGAATCCCATTTTATTTTAGGATATATTTGTGACTGTTAATTGGTGAGTACAAAGTTCATGGAGTGAAACACTGGCGTCCAATTATTATGTAACAAATCAAACTGTCCACAAGTTTCCGATCGGACCCAAGTGTCAACAAAAGCTACGCCATCGTATCCGAGTCGTCCAAGATATCATAAACTCCAGTGGCGTTCTTGTCGGCTGCAATTGGTGCCTTAACTCGCACGCGGGGCCGATTTGCGACCCAGCGAGCAAGGTTCCACTATCTCTGCATTCAAATATCAGGAAGATCCTGCAGCGAGATTGATGGAAACGGACGAAACTTCATTAAAGAGGTGCACTTGATTTCTCACTCATGTAAGTACTGTTGGAAATCCGGTCTCGCGTTAGTTAATACCTCGTTATGATCGCGTTGAATCTCGATCGTGTGATACAGTTGCTAAGTATTTCATGAATGACAGAACGCCTGACAGATGCCGTGTCGTGTTTCAGATTTGTCAGAATATGAATCCCAGAGTGGTTTGATAATCTGATTTGACAATGAAACAACATACTGATATGGTTACTACTAGTACTATTTGCCGTCTTTTCCGAACGGAAGTGAGTTTTTTTATCTTAGAACCTGGTAGGTTCAATCATATCATGATATGTCTCACAGCTCTGCTGTCATCCCTCGTACGTTGGTTCCCTGTACGTACGGTGTTCGCCAGTAGTACTTAATGGCACGCCTTGAGGTGGAGATTCCAACACACTCTCCTGTTACTCATGTCTGTCGCAAAAAAAGGGACTGCTCTTATCACCGGCTCTGCTCAAGGTATTGGGCGTGCTATTGCACTTCGTCTTGCCAGGAATGGATTCGATATATCCCTAAACGACCTGCCTTCCAAGGTTGATCAATTGCAGGATGTCGCCAACGAGATTGACGCGCTCGGCAGAAGAACTTGCATTGTCCCTGCGGATGTCTCTCTCGAGAAGGATGTGGAAAGCATGGTCCAAGAAACAACGAAAGCGCTTGGAGGGCTCGACGTTGTGGGTCCCCCTCATCACCTGCGCTGATATCAAACCTAATCTGATTTCCCCATACAGATGGTGGCAAATGCAGGAGTGGGTCCATTATCAGAGTTCCTCACAAGTAGGTCACAGTTTTTCATTGTTGCTTCAACTTGCATTCGCATGGCCACCATGATATTGTAGCTGGAGTCGATGAGTGGGAGCGTGTCATGGCTATCAACGCTCGTGGGACATTCCTGTGCTACAAGTATGCGGCAGCGCAGATGATAGCACAAGGACGTGGAGGCCGGATCATTGGGGCAAGTTCCGTCGCCGGCCGGAGGGGTTTACATTTAGGTCCCCATTATTGTGCAAGTAAATTTGCTATCAGGGGGTTGACACAATCCGTTGGTGAGTCTCTGAATCGTAGCGGTATTTCCTTGTTCTCGACTGAGGCTTGTCATTGCAAAAGCACTGGATCTTGGTCCGCACAATATCACAGTGAATGCGTATGCGCCAGGTGTTATCAGGACCCCGATGGGTACGTGATATACTCGCGATGTCTTCAAGTCGGTGAAGCGAGTCAACTTTATGAACAGCGGAAGCTGCATTCGCACCTGGTGGCCCGATTGAGACCTTAGACCAAAATTCGATCCAATCGGTCCTGGGTGTACGTGCACAAGACACGCATTCGGTCATGCTAATCTTACCCGTTCATCGCCGGTAGATCCTCAACAGTAAGCCTATCAAAGGTGAAGGCACACCAGAAGATGTTGCGGGTATAGTCAGTTTCCTTGCCTCGGGTGAAGCGCGTTTTATCACTGGCAAGTATTTGCTCATCCCCTCCGTTCGCATCTACTAAAACATGGCGGTTTAGGACAATGTGTAAGTTTCACCCTTCCTCGCCCATACTAATTTGATTGGAATTGCGTGTTGAATAAACCTACAATAGATTTCTATTGATGGAGGGGTGGCCATGTCCTAAGGTAAGTTATGGCGAAAGTCTTGCAAAGGTTTGGCTCGGTATCGATCCTCTGACATAAGAATGGAGGGTGGGGATCGTGGTTGTGATACGGTCAGGAGACCTGTGTAGATGGATCTATGGAATGAGCAAACTAAATTTGACCCCAGTCCGAAGTTTTGCTTAGAACGTAAGGCCCATCTCTAGAATCTACAAGCAAGTTGCCAGTGACCTTTGCGAGAGCGAGGTTAATGGGTCGAACAGGATTACATCCTCCTGTCAGCGGTGGCTCAGGCCCCTGAATTTTGGGACGCGCTTCGTCGATTACCAACTTGTGGTATGACTTCTGTGGGCTATCTACGAAGTTCAGCTTAGCACCTCCAGCCAACCAGGACATGATACACATAGTGAAAATTTGTGCTTTAGACTCACAGTTAAATTTAGTCACACAATTGTAATTGAGTATTCTCATGGCATCAGTACGAATCAGGTCATACAATCGTTTTGGCACGCCAGCGATCAACATGATACTTTTTTTTTTTCGTAATGCCACCTCATCCCCACGCTTAAGATCGATTACGCCTCTTCGTCCACTATCCTGTGGTTGCAGCTATAGCCTAGCGTTGTCACGGTGTCACGGTGTCACGGATACTTTGAAAATTGCGATGTGGCCGATCTCAGTCGTCGCATAAAGGGTCTAGTCTTGTTGTCCCACCGCACGTCAGAAGGTTAACCGATTGGCGCAGGTGTTTCACTTAAAACTCAGTATAGTATCTTCAGCGTCGTACGACACACCAGTCTTCAGCTTCAGTGGGATCCGAGCCAACGACTGCGATCTCATTCGTGAACAGGATGTCATAAGTGTGCGAATCTGAAGTAGTTAGCGCTAACTAACATTGCATACATCCTACCGTACGCGAATAACGGATGGCAGTATATCTGTTGTCAGTGGGCCACTTTCTTCGAGGGTCCGTCGGCGCAACACGAAGTTGCATCCTAAAGTGCATACATTACTTCCTTCGAGACAGATGTGAGGTCTCCAAGATTTTGTTTAATCCTTTCTTATACAAGCAATGGGTGGTGCTCACCACATATATAATTTTGCATCCTCGTTCACAAGTAGGATAAGTAGGATAAGCTTTCCGTATCGTGTGACCCCCGGTAGTTCCTGGAGTTTTAGTCACAGCCAGTTACTTCAAACCTGCTAAGAATGCAAGAGAAGTATCACGGTGGATTGGCCGACCGAAATGAGTTGGCACTTTATGGGATGTGGAAAGTGGAAGCTTCGAATGACGCGTCCCGCCACGTAGTGGATCGGAAAATCCCGGTGTTGGATAAATTTCCACCCATTGATCAGTCATCGATCGCAATACATGCTCGCCCATGGCTCGGACATGCCACCAGTGTCGTGGTTGCTCGGACAATTATAAAGAAGCCAATCTCAAGCGTTGTGCTGGCTGCCAAAAGGTCTACTACTGTTCAAATGCTTGCCAAAAGTACGACTGGGTCGTGCACATATTCGACTGCAAACCCAGACGACCAATCAATACAGCCGACCACCTCGCGCTTGCAATCCGCAAGAACTTGTTCCCGGATCATCTTCAAACGTGCGAGGATTTTGGCTTCAGTCGTGCCGTCAGTACCAATGATAGGTTCAACCTGCTCGCATTGTATATCGGTACGTACTGTAGAAGTTGTCGATGTACACGTTTCCCGTCTCATGTACGGCCTTGCGTGTCCATTGCACACTCTGACAGCTCTCATACGAGTAATGGAGATCCCGCCGAAGACAATCCATGATTGGCGTGTTCGCGGGGTATTGACAGATGAAATAAAAGCCGCATTCGGGAAGCTCCCAGAACATGCCAGAGGTGGCCACTTCTCGTGGTTTTTACGCAACCAACATGTTATTGCGCTTGCAGGCCAGCCTCTTTCCAATGAAGCGTGGCACAAGCAGGGTGATGAGATGGTACTCTTTGCTTGGAGGTTCATAGGAGGGAGTCGAGAAGATTCTGCGGCAGAGGTCAAGGCAACAGTCACAGCCAAACCCCCCAAAGAACGACAGTGCTTTTGGATGTACGTCTTCATCTTATCTTGCATATACCCGGGCCCAGGCGAGGATCCCTGGGTGGATTTTGGATTCGCGTCGTGTACGTCGCGACACGAAGAGACGGAACTGGGAAAGCAATACCAGCGCCTCATCCTTAAGTGCACCTTTTCAGACTTTTATGACGCATACCGGGAGGGTCGGTTGCTCGACCTATTTCATTCGAAAGGATTGCAGATAGCAAACAGCGACCAATTCCACGACCTCGTCCGTGGATCGGCGGGCCGCAAATCGGTATGGTATCTGAAGCGGTTTGTATTAGAAGAAGACGATGAGGAAAATGAAGTGAAGATGCATGCCGCGGTGAAGGTAGAATATGGATTCATCAACTGTCGAACAGAGTCCGAGAGGCGGCAGTTGAAGAGAGTCTACAGGGCGTTCTTTCAGAACCATGCTGGTGATCCGCTGGCACTTCACGAGGCTGCGATGCGGGAGGACATACATGGATTTCTCTCGAAACAAATGCAGGGTCTACGGGCCCCCAGGTTTCGACGGCTGATGAAAAATCAGCACCCTCTCCCGGACACATAGCCCTACACTTCCATACCCCCACGTCCTTTTATCTCAATGACAGGTGGAGAAGCTGGACACCAGGTTACATGAAACTCTCGATAGATCGCCATAATCAGCCATGTCGAACGGATACGTAACACCTCGTACCGATGCCTCCAATATATGTAAGAATGGAGTAACCTGGCTAGTCGCATTTTTGGACTAGCGAATCAAATTGTCGCGTGGCTCTTTGGTCCCGCCGCCAGCTTCGCTCCTCGTCCCCACCCATCAGACTTCTGCTTTCTTACACCCTTTCCTTGCCCTCGACTTGACTTCCGTCTCATTGCGCTGCTCACCCCCAGCCCAGGGTGTGCTTAAACTCGGAGCAGCCACGCCTCCCTGCCACTATTCGCCGCCAACATCTTTCTACCTTTGCAACTCAAGCCACTTTCAAATAGCGGTATAATCCACTTTGCTAGATGCCGTTCGTGTATCGTAGCCACTAAGTTTTTCTGGTCACCATGTCCAGGTCTCTCCTGTGTAGATTTCATTTCCATGGCAGTTATGTCCTCAAACTCACGAATGATGGTGCGTGCACGATGCTCCGCTCTCGTGCCGAGAAAGAAAGAGAAAGGAGGTAAATTACACAAGGCTGGGTGTGATATGGGTAGGCGAAAGCCTGAAGCGAGATCCTCATGGGGATAGCGAGCTGTGTAGGGTGAGCTGGGAACTGGGCAGAAGCTCTTCCACCACAATTTTTTTGTGATTCAGGATAAGTCTGGAATATGGTCGAAATCTGGTTCCTGTGCTCTGAAATCATGCACGTGCATTTTCATTACCAGCACTACGGAATTCGCACGGAACATGGCTCGGTGCTCTGGAACAAAGAACGCGCTCCGAGTCTGGGCTCAGCGAAATTGTCACAAAAGTTCATTCCAGGCTGACCCTAATCGTCATGGGGATACCTACCAGCTGGATACTGTACTATCTGAAGAGCACAGATTGCTCATCGCCTGGTTAATCTGTGGCTCTCTTTCTCCGAGCGATGGCTTACCGATCATTAGCATGCGTGAACCACACAGCCTGTGACGGGAATCGGTAGATCCTCGAGCCTGTTCCGAGAAACCTTAATCACCCTCTTATTATGGTGTCTCATTACAAAGCCGGGGTCCAGGTAGTAAGCCGCTCGACGTCCCACTCCAGACACGGGGGAGTGGTGTGAATTTGCACAAAGTCCCATAGCCTGGCCAGTCTCGATGGAGAGTAACTCGCTGGTGATGAGAGTTGGTAAGATTCCAGCTTTGTGCAGGCCAAAACCTGTGCCACGCCAAGTGTCATCGTTTGCCAAGGCCAGACTTTTAAGTAGATATTAAGTTTATGAAGCCGATTGTTAGACGCATACATGATCCGGGCAGTATGCAAGATACACGACGAGCGATTCGAACGGAGACCGGCCATGCAAAGTAACGCTAGGGAGTAAGCGAGATGAACAGTTGCCAGGTGCATAGGAGAAAAACGTGGCACGGCGCAAAGGGCGATTGGACGGATGCACAGCAGCAATGACCGGAATTGACGGAGAGTACTTGGAGACCATAGCAGTGATAGCAGCTATCTGCTAGCAAAGACAATTTTATACCCAACCGTCCCTTCTTTAGTCTCGCAGACTTATACAGCTGCAAGACAGGCTGATTGAACTGTCCGACAAGTACTTGTTCAAAGAACCAGTTTTGGTGCGTTGATGATCTCAATAGCCTAATAGCTAAGAAGGAACCTCGCGGAGGATTTTGGCTGGCGACTTTTATGTAATCACTGCCGTGACACAGCGTCGGCATTGCAAACTGCAACTTGCGTGGCTGCGTATGCTTAGCATGCCTATCTTCCTATCAACCACATTAATTGCGGTAGGAGCAGTGCCAGTACTGTGTCGCAATGTACGACCGGGGCGAAACAAGCTGATTGCGTTCAAGTTTTTACTATGTTGCCGTGCATATAGCAAATCTATCCTCATTCAGCAAAACACGACTCTGGGGGTATAAAGGATGGTCTCTTCCACAGTTGCTCGTCACAACAACTCGCATTTCAATCCCCTTATCTCTTATATCTAAAGCCTCATCTACTTCTATTATTATTACCCATGGCTTCTGGCAATATTCTAGCTTCTGCTCCCCTTAATGCCGTTTACGATGCTGACGCTTCTCTCCTTGACGTCTTCGCCCGGGCCGTTGGCCAATATCCCAATCACAAACTCGGCTTCATCACCTCCTCCGCCCACGACGACTCCATCCAATCGAAATCATTCTACGACTTCTATCAGTATGTTCTCTCCCTTGCTAGGGGCATCCGTGCATGGGGAAAGCCTCCTGGCTCGGTCATCATCGTATACCTCACCGAGCATGAGGACAATATGGCCGCCATTTGGGCATGTCTATTTGCCGGATATGTTCCTTGTCTGCAACCTGCGCTGAGCGCTCAGCAGGCCCACAAGGAGGGTCACGTGGCCCACGTCAACAACCTCTTCTCCCGTCCAACATGGTTGACAAACGAGAGCGGCGCTGACCAAGTGCAGTCTATCTCGGGTCTCGACATTCGCCTGCTTTCCGAACTCAAGGCTTCGTCGGAAGTCATGACTGTGGATTTCGTTGCCCACCGACCTAGGGGCGACGACGAAGCGATTCTTTTCTTGACCTCTGGGTCGACTGGATTTTCCAAAGCTGTCGTACATACCCACCGAACAATCCTCGCTGCATGCCTTGCCAAGGGTGAAAGCTATGACCTCGCTTCTGAATCCAAGATCCTGAACTGTGAGTGATGTGGTCGTTTGCGCAGCACTGGGTTAACTTAGAAATCAGGGGTCGGATTCGACCACGTTGCTGGATCGCTCGAAATGCATATTACGCCGCTCATCTACGGTGCATCGCAGTTGCACGTCCATGCGTCCGCGATTCTCTCGGATCCATTGCGGTACCTCCGTTTGATCGAGGAAAATGTTCGTGATCGGTTTTATCCCGAAGCCGTCCGTACAACTAATGGCTGCCTCAGTCGATCGAACTCGCATTCGCACCCAACTTCTTGCTCGCCAAGCTGACTCGCGACCTTGAGAAACGCACAGACCTCTTTGGCCAATTCAACCTCTCTTCCCTCCGACGAATCAACAGCGGTGGGGAAGCGGTCGTTAGCAGCACTGCTGTTGCGTTCACACGGACCCTGAAGAACCTCGCAAAAAATGGCGATGCTTCGTTTGTTATCTCTGCCGGATTTGGTATGACAGAGACCTGGTGAGTTCTTGGTCTACACACGGCGTTCATCAGCCGACTGAATTCATATCAGTGCCGGATGTATTTATGACCCTGTCGACGTGCTTACCGCGCCTCCCGCATACGAATTTTTGCAGCTCGGAACTCCGATCAGAGGCTGCGAGATGCGGATTGTGAATCCTGTCGATGGCGTGACTCCTCGCGCCGATGGCGAGAGCGGGGAACTCCAGGTCCGAGGTCCGATGGTCTTCTCTAGGTACTACAACAACCCCGAGGCAACGCGTTCCAGCTTTGTCGAGGGCGGCTGGTTCCGCACAGGGGATGTGGGTATCATTGAAAATGGACAGATGAGGTTGAGCGGGCGTATCAAGGACACTGTCATCGTCCATGGTGTTTCATACGGTATTCCCGAGCTCGAAACCCATCTCCAGACCGTCGAGGGTGTTACACACT